>CM055660.1:16099323-16390117 GCA_029378335.1 Agrilus mali
AAAAATTGTTTAACCCTCTGCGACTGACGTGGTAGTCCAACACACACCGCGAAGTATAAAATTTGCTTTATTACTGTCAATATTCAAATTTGAGCACCGCAGCTCTTAGTACCTTTCTGTAGTGAGCTCGCGCGTTGGCCAGTGTGCTGGATGCGGAAGTAGCGATTGTACGTGTGCGTTGCGACAGGAGAGTGTCCACTAGACTACCACATCAGTGTTAAGGTAAGTGTCTATTAAACTTCCACCTCAGTAAAATGGTTATGTTTTTTTATAGTGTCTCCTAAACAAACACATCAGTAAATAAGTTTAGTTTTTCTTACGATGAGGTATTCTTTGTGTTGTTTTTCGTTATTTTAAAATTTGACTTTATTTACATATACTTCTATACTAATATTGGAGAATGGTGAAGATTCCGAGCTAGTAGGCCGTGGTCCTGGTGATGTCTTCCTCGCTGACGTTTCGCTCACAATTGTGGTGAGCATCTTGATACCGTGTCGGTAATACCCACAAAATTTATTCTAAGAACTCTAACAACAACATCGACCAACTTGCCGTGCGACCGGTTTCCTCCACCCTAATTACCTTCCCAATTACCTGGCTCGCCCCCTGCTTCAACCAATTTATACACAACTACGTACTTTTATCTTTTATCTAAAATTTGTATTTTGAATCTTCTATTTTATAAATGCTTTTTTTTTCTGTTTTTCTTTAACTCTTTTTCGGTTATAGTTTCTCATTTCTATTCATTCTCTCTTCAGTACTCTAGTTAGTTCGTTCGCATTCGTTCCTTTCAATTCTTTTTTTTTTTTTTTTTGACTAATTTTCGTCGCACGTTCATGTTTCTTTTTTTTAACTCTATGTTTCCATTTATGCGTCGTTTTCCGTTACTAATGTTTTCGTTTTTCTTCGCGAAATTAACATTAGAAACAAATTCGTTTTTTTTGTTACTTTTCGCCCTTCTCTTACCACCCCACCTTCAACCCCTCTTTTCCCAACCCTTGCTTGGTACTAGGATTTGTATAAATAGTCGTGCAATCCTCAGTACGAACAACTCCCATATTCCACCGACCCACGGCAAGGAAGAAGGAGTTAGTCATCCACCACCGAACAAGTTTCCGCCACCAAGTGCCACCGAGTAAGTTGCCATTTCCGATTCGTGTTTTTGTGTACCGATAGTCTTTTACAGTCCTGTGTATATATATTTAGTTCTTTAAAAGTTAAGTTGTCATTGCGTTTCGTGTGTTGTGTTTTTGGTCATTTACTTGTATATATTTTTTTCTGTGTTGTCTATTCCCGTGTGTATATATTTTTTTTGCGTTCTTTGTGTAAATAAACTGTTGGAAAACTATAACGTGTATCAAGTGGCGCCCAACGCGTGGGGCCTGTGGAGTGTATTAGCGTAATACAATCGTATCCATACCTTGAGATCAACAAAGATGCCGAGAAAAACCGGGTCAAAGGCTAAATACGTAGACGCAGAGGAAGAAACACTTCTTGGAGTGTCTAAACACCAAGTGGCGCCCACATCAACATATCCGATCCAACTATCGTCCCAACAATTGGAGGAGATCTTGCAACGTGTCCTTAGTGTATCCAGACCATTGCCAGCTGCGCCTTCATTCAAAGGCGACGTGACAGAAAACCCCGAGGACTTTCTGAAAGACTGCGAGGACTTTTTTGAGAAATATCGCATAGTTCCCAGCGAGCAACTTCAGGTAGTCGTAAACCAACTTCAAGGTAATGCGGCGTCATGGTGGCGTCCTTACCAAAACTTTCCTATGCAATGGAAAGACTTCCGAGCTCGATTAATTTCCAAATAAAATCGACCGGAAACTTTAATATCGTTGAAGACGCAATTGTATAGTCAAAAACAAGGAGCCAGAGAAAATACGGAAATGTTTTTGCTAAACAAATTGCAATTGATAGAACGACTGATGCCAGATGAAAAAGAGGAAGATCGTATCCAGCTTCTTATCGAGTTAGTCCGACCGAATATACGCACCTTTTTAAGAGCTCCAAGGCCAACTTCAATAGACGAACTTCTCCGCAGAGCAGTCGAAATAGAAGGCGACCAGTCGCAGATGCAACCAATCCAGAAGCGAGATGACCAAAGAACAGCTGCTCAAGCCCCTGCGCCCGCGGCATCATCCCTACCAAAATGCCACTACTGTCCTGGAAGACACTTTCATCGGGATTGTCCAGTATTAACCGAACGGCGTTCGCAGCCGGGAAACTGGAGACAGGCCGAGGAAGGAACTTCCGTCCAACCCCCTCAGCCAAGGCCGGACGTCCGCTCATCGTAAACAGCCAAGCTGATTTAGCATCTGGTTCCTTGCTGCCCAAGGTACCGGTAAAGTTGAACGCGGCATACATCGAAGCGCTCTTAGACACGGGAGCGTCCTACAATTTCATAAGCGCCCGCTTAGCGAACGACTTATTAAACGTTGTCTCTACATCTTTACGCGTCGCAAATCTCGCAAATGGGAAATGTATGCGGATTTTGGGTACAGTCCGTGTAACCATTCGAATTGGAGGATGTCAACAGGAAGCCGAAGCTCTTGTCGCCGAAGGCTTACAGGAAGGGTTCATTTTGGGAGTTCCGTGGCTGCAAGCTACCAACGCGACCTGCGATTTTGAAAGAAAATGCGTTCATTTTGACACAGACACACGGCATACTGCTTACTGGGTCCAACCAACGCCGTCACCTGTCATACCAACCGTACCTATCGAAGAACTGGTAACACATCATTTTTCTGTCGATTACCACAGCTAGTTCCAAAAATTAGCCGAAGATTTCCAGGAAGTGTTCAGGAAGCCTACTAATCCAACAAAAACTGCTCGACACGTCATCCGTCTGTCGAAAAACGAGCATTTTTGCCTACCGCCGTATCGCTATTCCGAGGAGAAGAAAAAACTAATCCAGGCCCAAGTCGAAGAGATGCTTGCGGACAAGATTATCGAGCCGAGCCAATCCCATTACAATTCTCCCGTCGTAATGGTAAGCAAAAAGAGCGACGATTTAAGATTCTGCGTGGATTTCCGGCGTTTAAACAGTATAACACACGACGAAGTTTCACCTCTTCCGGCGATTCACGACACCCTCAAGGCAATAGGAAAGGCAACTATATTTTCGACGATCGATTTGAAGTCCGGATATTGGCAAATTCCCATGGATCCCGAGTCCCGGCCGCTTACAGCGTTTACCGCCCCTGACGGAGGAAAGTTCCAGTTTCGGGTAATGCCTTTCGGGCTAAAAGGAGCTCCTGCCACTTTCCAACGGACAATGGGACAGGAAGTGTTGACGGGATATCTCAGGAAATTCTGTTTGGTTTACCTGGATGATATCATTGTGTTCTCTAATTCGTGGGAACAACATTTACAACATCTCCGACGTGTCTTCGAACGGTTACAGCAGCATAACCTTGCTGGCGCTCCCGAAAAGTGCGTTTTTGGTTCCCGAACTCTTACCTATTTGGGGCACTGCATCTCCGCCGAAGGAAACTCGCCACTCCCTTGCCATTTAGGGAAAATTTCCGAAGCACCCGTTTAAACGACCCGCAAATAGTTGAAAAAGTTTCTTGGCCTATGCAATTGGTTACGAGAGTATCTTTTCCGCTTCGCAGAAGTTTCAGCCCCACTTACTGATCTACTTAGCCCAAGGAAAAAGTGGAACTGGACACGGGAATGCCAACAATCGTTTGAACACATCCAACGCCTAATGCAACAGCCACTTCATCTACATCGACCGGATTTCAACAAAACTTTTATCCTGCAAACCGATGCGAGTAAACAGGGAGCCGCTGCTGTCTTGTACCAGGAAGGGCCCGATGGTACCAAACAAATTATTTCCTACGCCAGTACCCGTTTCAATCCCGCCGAGCGAGCGTATCACAGCAACGAGCAGGAGTGCCTCGCCATCGTCTGGGCCATAAAGAAGTACCGTCCCTACTTGGAGGACAAACGATTCGTGTTAAGAACCGACAACCGCACCATCACGTGGCTACAAAACATGAAGGATGCTCGCGCCAAATTGACAAGATGGGCCCTACTCCTACAGGAGTTTACGTTCACTCTTGAACACTGTCCAGGAGTAACCAACCATTTGCCAGATGCCTTATCACGCTTACCAGCCGACGAACCTATGACTTCCAACAGCGATGACGTTTCCCGACTTCTTCCGCCTAGCAACCAGGATTTGACTACACCGGAAGTATTCCAAATTCGCATCGAGACGCTTCACGAAGAAATCAAGAAAGAACAAGGGACGGACCCAGATGTTATCCAACTTTGTCAGCGTTATAAATTCCTAGAAGAAAATCCTGTCGGCCACACTCCAGAAGATATTATCTTCCTCCGGCGCTACCGCGTGCGCGACAACGTCCTTTGGGAGAAGGAGGCGAACGTTTGGCTTATAGTAATACCTAAGTCATTCGAAATACAATTGATCCATAAGTATCACGACGAAGCTGGCCATCATCCCGGCATCCAAGAAACCATTCGACGAATATCACTATTTTATAAATGGGCTAACATGAAGACCACTATTTCCGGTTATATCCACCAATGCCGTATTTGTCAATGCAGCAAAAAGCAGCGAATTACCCGAGCTCCACTTCGACCCAGACAGCCGGACAAACCCTGGGACACTATCGCCCTCGATCTTATGGGACCTCACCCTAGGACATCACGCGGAAGAAAATTCATTTTGGTTGTTACCGATCTTTTCTCCCGATGGGTAGAAGCATTTCCTATCAGCGCAGCTACCACCGCCGTCATCACTCGACTACTGGAGCAGGAAGTTCTGCACCGCTATGGGTATCCCCGTGCAATCCTTACAGACAATGGCACCCAATTTACCAGTAGGAGTTGGAAGGCCGCTTATGTAAAATGGAGGACGCAACACTGGACAACTGCCACGTACCACCCCCGAGCAAATCCCACAGAAAGGCGCAACCAGGAACTTAAAACCGGATTGCGAATTTACCTACAACAAGGCGATCATCGCACCTGGGACACGTATTTGGCTAGAATTCTCTTCGACCAGCGCGGCCGAAGGAACGCAGCCACCGGAGCCACCCCTTATTACGCTCTTTTTGGACGAACCCTCTTACGACCAGGAGAATGGGATAATTCAACCAACGAAGAAGAAGCAGCGAACCCACCTATATACGAACAACGGGCGGCGGACATCCGAAGACATCAACAGGCCTACCAGCAACAGAGAGCTGCCGCGGAACCCAGGAAATTACATCCTTACGAACCTGGACAACAGGTATACTGCAGGGACCATCCCCTTTCCAACGCAGAAAACCAATTCCATGCTGGTTTTGCTCCCCGATGGTCCGGCCCGCACACGATCCAGAGCTACGCCAGTGGGAATACCTACTGGGTCAAGAAGGATAATCGCCTGGTAAAGATTCACCACGACCAACTCCGGCCCGTTCCAGATTCAAGAGAATAAATTTCGTTCGAAACCAGGGGGGAATTGATACCGTGTCGGTAATACCCACAAAATTTATTCTAAGAACTCTAACAACAACATCGACCAACTTGCCGTGCGACCGGTTTTCTCCACCCTAATTACCTTCCCAATTACCTGGCTCGCCCCCTGCTTCAACCAATTTATACACAACTATGTACTTTTATCTTTTATCTAAAATTTGTATTTTGAATCTTCTATTTTATAAATGCTTTTTTTTTCTGTTTTTCTTTAACTCTTTTTCGGTTATAGTTTCTCATTTCTATTCATTCTCTCTTCAGTACTCTAGTTAATTCGTTCGCATTCGTTCCTTTCAATTCTTTTTTTTTTTTTTGACTAATTTTCGTCGCACGTTCATGTTTCTTTTTTTTAACTCTATGTTTCCATTTATGCGTCGTTTTCCGTTACTAATGTTTTCGTTTTTCTTCGCGAAATTAACATTAGAAACAAATTCGTTTTTTTTGTTACTTTTCGCCCTTCTCTTACCACCCCACCTTCAACCCCTCTTTTCCCAACCCTTGCTTGGTACTAGGATTTGTATAAATAGTCGTGCAATCCTCAGTACGAACAACTCCCATATTCCACCGACCCACGGCAAGGAAGAAGGAGTTATTCATCCACCACCGAACAAGTTTCCGCCACCAAGTGCCACCGAGTAAGTTGCCATTTCCGATTCGTGTTTTTGTGTACCGATAGTCTTTTACAGTCCTGTGTATATATATTCAGTTCTTTAAAAGTTAAGTTGTCATTGCGTTTCGTGTGTTGTGTTTTTGGTCATTTACTTGTATATATTTTTTTCTGTGTTGTCTATTCCCGTGTGTATATATTTTTTTTGCGTTCTTTGTGTAAATAAACTGTTGGAAAACTATAACGTGTATCAAGTGGCGCCCAACGCGTGGGGCCTGTGGAGTGTATTAGCGTAATACAATCGTATCCATACCTTGAGATCAACAAAGATGCCGAGAAAAACCGGGTCAAAGGCTAAATACGTAGACGCAGAGGAAGAAACACTTCTTGGAGTGTCTAAACACCAAGTGGCGCCCACATCAACATATCCGATCCAACTATCGTCCCAACAATTGGAGGAGATCTTGCAACGTGTCCTTAGTGTATCCAGACCATTGCCAGCTGCGCCTTCATTCAAAGGCGACGTGACAGAAAACCCCGAGGACTTTCTGAAAGACTGCGAGGACTTTTTTGAGAAATATCGCATAGTTCCCAGCGAGCAACTTCAGGTAGTCGTAAACCAACTTCAAGGTATTGCGGCGTCATGGTGGCGTCCTTACCAAAACTTTCCTATGCAATGGAAAGACTTCCGAGCTCGATTAATTTCCAAATAAAATCGACCGGAAACTTTAATATCGTTGAAGGCGCAATTGTATAGTCAAAAACAAGGAGCCAGAGAAAATACGGAAATGTTTTTGCTAAACAAATTGCAATTGATAGAACGACTGATGCCAGATGAAAAAGAGGAAGATCGTATCCAGCTTCTTATCGAGTTAGTCCGACCGAATATACGCACCTTTTTAAGAGCTCCAAGGCCAACTTCAATAGACGAACTTCTCCGCAGAGCAGTCGAAATAGAAGGCGACCAGTCGCAGATGCAACTAATCCAGAAGCGAGATGACCAAAGAACAGCTGCTCAAGCCCCTGCGCCCGCGGCATCATCCCTACCAAAATGCCACTACTGTCCTGGAAGACACTTTCATCGGGATTGTCCAGTATTAACCGAACGGCGTTCGCAGCCGGGAAACTGGAGACAGGCCGAGGAAGGAACTTCCGTCCAACCCCCTCAGCCAAGGCCGGACGTCCGCTCATCGTAAACAGCCAAGCTGATTTAGCATCTGGTTCCTTGCTGCCCAAGGTACCGGTAAAGTTGAACGCGGCATACATCGAAGCGCTCTTAGACACGGGAGCGTCCTACAATTTCATAAGCGCCCGCTTAGCGAACGACTTATTAAACGTTGTCTCTACATCTTTACGCGTCGCAAATCTCGCAAATGGGAAAAGTATGCGGATTTTGGGTACAGTCCGTGTAACCATTCGAATTGGAGGATGTCAACAGGAAGCCGAAGCTCTTGTCGCCGAAGGCTTACAGGAAGGGTTCATTTTGGGAGTTCCGTGGCTGCAAGCTACCAACGCGACCTGCGATTTTGAAAGAAAATGCGTTCATTTTGAAACAGACACACGGCATACTGCTTACTGGGTCCAACCAACGCCGTCACCTGTCATACCAACCGTACCTATCGAAGAACTGGTAACACATCATTTTTCTGTCGATTACCACAGCTAGTTCCAAAAATTAGCCGAAGATTTCCAGGAAGTGTTCAGGAAGCCTACTAATCCAACAAAAACTGCTCGACACGTCATCCGTCTGTCGAAAAACGAGCATTTTTGCCTACCGCCGTATCGCTATTCCGAGGAGAAGAAAAAACTAATCCAGGCCCAAGTCGAAGAGATGCTTGCGGACAAGATTATCGAGCCGAGCCAATCCCATTACAATTCTCCCGTCGTAATGGTAAGCAAAAAGAGCGACGATTTAAGATTCTGCGTGGATTTCCGGCGTTTAAACAGTATAACACACGACGAAGTTTCACCTCTTCCGGCGATTCACGACACCCTCAAGGCA
This sequence comes from Agrilus mali, assembly GCA_029378335.1. Classification (NCBI taxonomy): domain Eukaryota; kingdom Metazoa; phylum Arthropoda; class Insecta; order Coleoptera; family Buprestidae; genus Agrilus; species Agrilus mali. Next base: position 16,107,432 of record CM055660.1, read on the forward strand.
ATAGGAAAGGCAACTATATTTTCGACGATCGATATGAAGTCCGGATATTGGCAAATTCCCATGGATCCCGAGTCCCGGCCGCTTACAGCGTTTACCGCCCCTGACGGAGGAAAGTTCCAGTTTCGGGTAATGCCTTTCGGGCTAAAAGGAGCTCCTGCCACTTTCCAACGGACAATGGGACAGGAAGTGTTGACGGGAAATCTCAGGAAATTCTGTTTGGTTTACCTGGATGATATCATTGTGTTCTCTAATTCGTGGGAACAACATTTACAACATCTCCGACGTGTCTTCGAACGGTTACAGCAGCATAACCTTGCTGGCGCTCCCGAAAAGTGCGTTTTTGGTTCCCGAACTCTTACCTATTTGGGGCACTGCATCTCCGCCGAAGGAAACTCGCCACTCCCTTGCCATTTAGGGAAAATTTCCGAAGCACCCGTTTAAACGACCCGCAAATAGTTGAAAAAGTTTCTTGGCCTATGCAATTGGTTACGAGAGTATCTTTTCCGCTTCGCAGAAGTTTCAGCCCCACTTACTGATCTACTTAGCCCAAGGAAAAAGTGGAACTGGACACGGGAATGCCAACAATCGTTTGAACACATCCAACGCCTAATGCAACAGCCACTTCATCTACATCGACCGGATTTCAACAAAACTTTTATCCTGCAAACCGATGCGAGTAAACAGGGAGCCGCTGCTGTCTTGTACCAGGAAGGGCCCGATGGTACCAAACAAATTATTTCCTACGCCAGTACCCGTTTCAATCCCGCCGAGCGAGCGTATCACAGCAACGAGCAGGAGTGCCTCGCCATCGTCTGGGCCATAAAGAAGTACCGTCCCTACTTGGAGGACAAACGATTCGTGTTAAGAACCGACAACCGCACCATCACGTGGCTACAAAACATGAAGGATGCTCGCGCCAAATTGACAAGATGGGCCCTACTCCTACAGGAGTTTACGTTCACTCTTGAACACTGTCCAGGAGTAACCAACCATTTGCCAGATGCCTTATCACGCTTACCAGCCGACGAACCTATGACTTCCAACAGCGATGACGTTTCCCGACTTCTTCCGCCTAGCAACCAGGATTTGACTACACCGGAATTATTCCAAATTCGCATCGAGACGCTTCACGAAGAAATCAAGAAAGAACAAGGGACGGACCCAGATGTTATCCAACTTTGTCAGCGTTATAAATTCCTAGAAGAAAATCCTGTCGGCCACACTCCAGAAGATATTATCTTCCTCCGGCGCTACCGCGTGCGCGACAACGTCCTTTGGGAGAAGGAGGCGAACGTTTGGCTTATAGTAATACCTAAGTCATTCGAAATACAATTGATCCATAAGTATCACGACGAAGCTGGCCATCATCCCGGCATCCAAGAAACCATTCGACGAATATCACTATTTTATAAATGGGCTAACATGAAGACCACTATTTCCGGTTATATCCACCAATGCCGTATTTGTCAATGCAGCAAAAAGCAGCGAATTACCCGAGCTCCACTTCGACCCAGACAGCCGGACAAACCCTGGGACACTATCGCCCTCGATCTTATGGGACCTCACCCTAGGACATCACGCGGAAGAAAATTCATTTTGGTTGTTACCGATCTTTTCTCCCGATGGGTAGAAGCATTTCCTATCAGCGCAGCTACCACCGCCGTCATCACTCGACTACTGGAGCAGGAAGTTCTGCACCGCTATGGGTATCCCCGTGCAATCCTTACAGACAATGGCACCCAATTTACCAGTAGGAGTTGGAAGGCCGCTTGTGTAAAATGGAGGACGCAACACTGGACAACTGCCACGTACCACCCCCGAGCAAATCCCACAGAAAGGCGCAACCAGGAACTTAAAACCGGATTGCGAATTTACCTACAACAAGGCGATCATCGCACCTGGGACACGTATTTGGCTAGAATTCTCTTCGACCAGCGCGGCCGAAGGAACGCAGCCACCGGAGCCACCCCTTATTACGCTCTTTTTGGACGAACCCTCTTACGACCAGGAGAATGGGATAATTCAACCAACGAAGAAGAAGCAGCGAGCGAACCCACCTATATACGAACAACGGGCGGCGGACATCCGAAGACATCAACAGGCCTACCAGCAACAGAGAGCTGCCGCGGAACCCAGGAAATTACATCCTTACGAACCTGGACAACAGGTATACTGCAGGGACCATCCCCTTTCCAACGCAGAAAACCAATTCCATGCTGGTTTTGCTCCCCGATGGTCCGGCCCGCACACGATCCAGAGCTACGCCAGTGGGAATACCTACTGGGTCAAGAAGGATAATCGCCTGGTAAAGATTCACCACGACCAACTCCGGCCCGTTCCAGATTCAAGAGAATAAATTTCGTTCGAAACCAGGGGGGAATTGATACCGTGTCGGTAATACCCACAAAATTTATTCTAAGAACTCTAACAACAACATCGACCAACTTGCCGTGCGACCGGTTTTCTCCACCCTAATTACCTTCCCAATTACCTGGCTCGCCCCCTGCTTCAACCAATTTATACACAACTATGTACTTTTATCTTTTATCTAAAATTTGTATTTTGAATCTTCTATTTTATAAATGCTTTTTTTTTCTGTTTTTCTTTAACTCTTTTTCGGTTATAGTTTCTCATTTCTATTCATTCTCTCTTCAGTACTCTAGTTAATTCGTTCGCATTCGTTCCTTTCAATTCTTTTTTTTTTTTTTTGACTAATTTTCGTCGCACGTTCATGTTTCTTTTTTTTAACTCTATGTTTCCATTTATGCGTCGTTTTCCGTTACTAATGTTTTCGTTTTTCTTCGCGAAATTAACATTAGAAACAAATTCGTTTTTTTTGTTACTTTTCGCCCTTCTCTTACCACCCCACCTTCAACCCCTCTTTTCCCAACCCTTGCTTGGTACTAGGATTTGTATAAATAGTCGTGCAATCCTCAGTACGAACAACTCCCATATTCCACCGACCCACGGCAAGGAAGAAGGAGTTATTCATCCACCACCGAACAAGTTTCCGCCACCAAGTGCCACCGAGTAAGTTGCCATTTCCGATTCGTGTTTTTGTGTACCGATAGTCTTTTACAGTCCTGTGTATATATATTCAGTTCTTTAAAAGTTAAGTTGTCATTGCGTTTCGTGTGTTGTGTTTTTGGTCATTTACTTGTATATATTTTTTTCTGTGTTGTCTATTCCCGTGTGTATATATTTTTTTTGCGTTCTTTGTGTAAATAAACTGTTGGAAAACTATAACGTGTATCAAGTGGCGCCCAACGCGTGGGGCCTGTGGAGTGTATTAGCGTAATACAATCGTATCCATACCTTGAGATCAACAAAGATGCCGAGAAAAACCGGGTCAAAGGCTAAATACGTAGACGCAGAGGAAGAAACACTTCTTGGAGTGTCTAAACACCAAGTGGCGCCCACATCAACATATCCGATCCAACTATCGTCCCAACAATTGGAGGAGATCTTGCAACGTGTCCTTAGTGTATCCAGACCATTGCCAGCTGCGCCTTCATTCAAAGGCGACGTGACAGAAAACCCCGAGGACTTTCTGAAAGACTGCGAGGACTTTTTTGAGAAATATCGCATAGTTCCCAGCGAGCAACTTCAGGTAGTCGTAAACCAACTTCAAGGTAATGCGGCGTCATGGTGGCGTCCTTACCAAAACTTTCCTATGCAATGGAAAGACTTCCGAGCTCGATTAATTTCCAAATAAAATCGACCGGAAACTTTAATATCGTTGAAGACGCAATTGTATAGTCAAAAACAAGGAGCCAGAGAAAATACGGAAATGTTTTTGCTAAACAAATTGCAATTGATAGAACGACTGATGCCAGATGAAAAAGAGGAAGATCGTATCCAGCTTCTTATCGAGTTAGTCCGACCGAATATACGCACCTTTTTAAGAGCTCCAAGGCCAACTTCAATAGACGAACTTCTCCGCAGAGCAGTCGAAATAGAAGGCGACCAGTCGCAGATGCAACCAATCTAGAAGCGAGATGACCAAAGAACAGCTGCTCAAGCCCCTGCGCCCACGGCATCATCCCTACCAAAATGCCACTACTGTCCTGGAAGACACTTTCATCGGGATTGTCCAGTATTAACCGAACGGCGTTCGCAGCCGGGAAACTGGAGACAGGCCGAGGAAGGAACTTCCGTCCAACCCCCTCAGCCAAGGCCGGACGTCCGCTCATCGTAAACAGCCAAGCTGATTTAGCATCTGGTTCCTTGCTGCCCAAGGTACCGGTAAAGTTGAACGCGGCATACATCGAAGCGCTCTTAGACACGGGAGCGTCCTACAATTTCATAAGCGCCCGCTTAGCGAACGACTTATTAAACGTTGTCTCTACATCTTTACGCGTCGCAAATCTCGCAAATGGGAAATGTATGCGGATTTTGGGTACAGTCCGTGTAACCATTCGAATTGGAGGATGTCAACAGGAAGCCGAAGCTCTTGTCGCCGAAGGCTTACAGGAAGGGTTCATTTTGGGAGTTCCGTGGCTGCAAGCTACCAACGCGACCTGCGATTTTGAAAGAAAATGCGTTCATTTTGACACAGACACACGGCATACTGCTTACTGGGTCCAACCAACGCCGTCACCTGTCATACCAACCGTACCTATCGAAGAACTGGTAACACATCATTTTTCTGTCGATTACCACAGCTAGTTCCAAAAATTAGCCGAAGATTTCCAGGAAGTGTTCAGGAAGCCTACTAATCCAACAAAAACTGCTCGACACGTCATCCGTCTGTCGAAAAACGAGCATTTTTGCCTACCGCCGTATCGCTATTCCGAGGAGAAGAAAAAACTAATCCAGGCCCAAGTCGAAGAGATGCTTGCGGACAAGATTATCGAGCCGAGCCAATCCCATTACAATTCTCCCGTCGTAATGGTAAGCAAAAAGAGCGACGATTTAAGATTCTGCGTGGATTTCCGGCGTTTAAACAGTATAACACACGACGAAGTTTCACCTCTTCCGGCGATTCACGACACCCTCAAGGCAATAGGAAAGGCAACTATATTTTCGACGATCGATTTGAAGTCCGGATATTGGCAAATTCCCATGGATCCCGAGTCCCGGCCGCTTACAGCGTTTACCGCCCCTGACGGAGGAAAGTTCCAGTTTCGGGTAATGCCTTTCGGGCTAAAAGGAGCTCCTGCCACTTTCCAACGGACAATGGGACAGGAAGTGTTGACGGGATATCTCAGGAAATTCTGTTTGGTTTACCTGGATGATATCATTGTGTTCTCTAATTCGTGGGAACAACATTTACAACATCTCCGACGTGTCTTCGAACGGTTACAGCAGCATAACCTTGCTGGCGCTCCCGAAAAGTGCGTTTTTGGTTCCCGAACTCTTACCTATTTGGGGCACTGCATCTCCGCCGAAGGAAACTCGCCACTCCCTTGCCATTTAGGGAAAATTTCCGAAGCACCCGTTTAAACGACCCGCAAATAGTTGAAAAAGTTTCTTGGCCTATGCAATTGGTTACGAGAGTATCTTTTCCGCTTCGCAGAAGTTTCAGCCCCACTTACTGATCTACTTAGCCCAAGGAAAAAGTGGAACTGGACACGGGAATGCCAACAATCGTTTGAACACATCCAACGCCTAATGCAACAGCCACTTCATCTACATCGACCGGATTTCAACAAAACTTTTATCCTGCAAACCGATGCGAGTAAACAGGGAGCCGCTGCTGTCTTGTACCAGGAAGGGCCCGATGGTACCAAACAAATTATTTCCTACGCCAGTACCCGTTTCAATCCCGCCGAGCGAGCGTATCACAGCAACGAGCAGGAGTGCCTCGCCATCGTCTGGGCCATAAAGAAGTACCGTCCCTACTTGGAGGACAAACGATTCGTGTTAAGAACCGACAACCGCACCATCACGTGGCTACAAAACATGAAGGATGCTCGCGCCAAATTGACAAGATGGGCCCTACTCCTACAGGAGTTTACGTTCACTCTTGAACACTGTCCAGGAGTAACCAACCATTTGCCAGATGCCTTATCACGCTTACCAGCCGACGAACCTATGACTTCCAACAGCGATGACGTTTCCCGACTTCTTCCGCCTAGCAACCAGGATTTGACTACACCGGAAGTATTCCAAATTCGCATCGAGACGCTTCACGAAGAAATCAAGAAAGAACAAGGGACGGACCCAGATGTTATCCAACTTTGTCAGCGTTATAAATTCCTAGAAGAAAATCCTGTCGGCCACACTCCAGAAGATATTATCTTCCTCCGGCGCTACCGCGTGCGCGACAACGTCCTTTGGGAGAAGGAGGCGAACGTTTGGCTTATAGTAATACCTAAGTCATTCGAAATACAATTGATCCATAAGTATCACGACGAAGCTGGCCATCATCCCGGCATCCAAGAAACCATTCGACGAATATCACTATTTTATAAATGGGCTAACATGAAGACCACTATTTCCGGTTATATCCACCAATGCCGTATTTGTCAATGCAGCAAAAAGCAGCGAATTACCCGAGCTCCACTTCGACCCAGACAGCCGGACAAACCCTGGGACACTATCGCCCTCGATCTTATGGGACCTCACCCTAGGACATCACGCGGAAGAAAATTCATTTTGGTTGTTACCGATCTTTTCTCCCGATGGGTAGAAGCATTTCCTATCAGCGCAGCTACCACCGCCGTCATCACTCGACTACTGGAGCAGGAAGTTCTGCACCGCTATGGGTATCCCCGTGCAATCCTTACAGACAATGGCACCCAATTTACCAGTAGGAGTTGGAAGGCCGCTTATGTAAAATGGAGGACGCAACACTGGACAACTGCCACGTACCACCCCCGAGCAAATCCCACAGAAAGGCGCAACCAGGAACTTAAAACCGGATTGCGAATTTACCTACAACAAGGCGATCATCGCACCTGGGACACGTATTTGGCTAGAATTCTCTTCGACCAGCGCGGCCGAAGGAACGCAGCCACCGGAGCCACCCCTTATTACGCTCTTTTTGGACGAACCCTCTTACGACCAGGAGAATGGGATAATTCAACCAACGAAGAAGAAGCAGCGAGCGAACCCACCTATATACGAACAACGGGCGGCGGACATCCGAAGACATCAACAGGCCTACCAGCAACAGAGAGCTGCCGCGGAACCCAGGAAATTACATCCTTACGAACCTGGACAACAGGTATACTGCAGGGACCATCCCCTTTCCAACGCAGAAAACCAATTCCATGCTGGTTTTGCTCCCCGATGGTCCGGCCCGCACACGATCCAGAGCTACGCCAGTGGGAATACCTACTGGGTCAAGAAGGATAATCGCCTGGTAAAGATTCACCACGACCAACTCCGGCCCGTTCCAGATTCAAGAGAATAAATTTCGTTCGAAACCAGGGGGGAATTGATACCGTGTCGGTAATACCCACAAAATTTATTCTAAGAACTCTAACAACAACATCGACCAACTTGCCGTGCGACCGGTTTTCTCCACCCTAATTACCTTCCCAATTACCTGGCTCGCCCCCTGCTTCAACCAATTTATACACAACTATGTACTTTTATCTTTTATCTAAAATTTGTATTTTGAATCTTCTATTTTATAAATGCTTTTTTTTTCTGTTTTTCTTTAACTCTTTTTCGGTTATAGTTTCTCATTTCTATTCATTCTCTCTTCAGTACCCTAGTTAGTTCGTTCGCATTCGTTCCTTTCAATTCTTTTTTTTTTTTTTTTGACTAATTTTCGTCGCACGTTCATGTTTCTTTTTTTTAACTCTATGTTTCCATTTATGCGTCGTTTTCCGTTACTAATGTTTTCGTTTTTCTTCGCGAAATTAACATTAGAAACAAATTCGTTTTTTTTGTTACTTTTCGCCCTTCTCTTACCACCCCACCTTCAACCCCTTTTTTCCCAACCCTTGCTTGGTACTAGGATTTGTATAAATAGTCGTGCAATCTTCAGTACGAACAACTCCCATATTCCACCGACCCACGGCAAGGAAGAAGGAGTTAGTCATCCACCACCGAACAAGTTTCCGCCACCAAGTGCCACCGAGTAAGTTGCCATTTCCGTTTCGTGTTTTTGTGTACCGATAGTCTTTTACAGTCCTGTGTATATATATTTAGTTCTTTAAAAGTTAAGTTGTCATTGCGTTTCGTGTGTTGTGTTTTTGGTCATTTACTTGTATATATTTTTTTCTGTGTTGTCTATTCCCGTGTGTATATATTTTTTTGCGTTCTTTGTGTAAATAAACTGTTGGAAAACTATAACGTGTATCAATCTTCAGAGCTTAAGCGTAACGTCAGCGAGGAAGACATCGCCAGGACCACGGCCTACTAACCCGGAATCTTCACCGACTACAAGCTCCGACCGTGAAAGCCTTTTAGCCATTATATTGGAGAATGGATTTGTATTTTTAATTGTAATGAATAAACTCAGAAAGTACTGGGACCATTTTAAAAACTATTTCACTACTAGAATGTTATATTATCGCTGAGTAACGTAGGTTATATGGCGAAATATTATCTATAGTTCAGGCGGATGAAGTCACGACAGAATATTAATTGTAGGTAGATACATAGTTTACAAGAAAAACTTGTTCTTAAGATGGCTTCAAGTAAAAATCCTAGGCCAGATACTTCTTCTACTCGTAAGAGAACGTCAGCTGGAACTTTTGTAGGTCATGAGGATCAAATAATAAATTGGCTGGAAGAGGAAAGTGAACATGAGTTTAGCGATATTGATGATGAAAATGATGATCCAACTTACGAATCAGAAATCCAACACCTTGAAGACGACGTCATTTCATTTGAAGTAGATCCAGAGCCAAACCTAGAAACGCGACAAGAACCTGCCACAGTGGTTGAAGGCAAACAATCTTCAGACGAGTCACAAGACCACTACACTGGTAAAAACGGTTTCATTTGGAGTAAACAAGAGCGTCTTAGGGCTTCACGCATTGCAGCTCATAATATAATTCGATTACCAGGCCGTATTACAACAACTAATTTTGAAGGCTACTCGGAACTTTGGTCTAAGCTGATTGACCTCTCAATGTTAGACTCTTTGGTCCGATTTACTAACCAGAAACTCAGTTTCTACTGCACCAAGTTCAAAAATACTACAAAGGTCGAACTTCGGGACACAAATGTAAACGAGATGAAAGCATTCATTGGTTTGATGTACTATTCATCAGAATTCAAATGTAACGATGCAGATCTCCGCACAATATTTGCCACCGATGGCACAGGCCGTGAAATATTCCGCTGCGTGATGTCCAAATTGCGTTTTTCGTGTTTGATCAACTGCCTGGGATTTGATGACTCGGCTACCAGAGAAGAACGTCTAAAAGATGATACACTTGCTCCAATATCCGATATGACTGATAAATTTATATCAAACAGCCAGTCTCAATATACTCCTGGACCATCCCTCTGCATCGATGAAATGTTACTACCATTTAGAGGTCGTTGCAAGTTCATCATTTATATGCCTCAGAAACCAGCAAAATATGGTATCAAAATATTGTTACGTAATTTACAATTATCACGTATTTTTCTTTCAACACTTTTTATTTAAATTAACTCCAACACAACAACGATTCAATAACTATTTCGGTAATAACAATAACTCTATAACTATTTCGCTCGTCAATCGCTTTCTTCTCTTCTCGCTTATCTCTGTCGCTCTCTTCTATCAAATACTGTCAAACTGTCCAACGCTGTTCCTTATATAGTATTATGGACGTTTCTAGGCAACTCTCGAAACGTCCAGCAACTCTCGGACTTTCTGGAACGCGTCATAGATTACTTCCACACAATTTTCGCAGTCGGCGCTTGTCAACGTCAGAATGACACATCTGTCACACTGCCCCCCCCTCTAGCGCTGATCGTCCCGATCAGTTTCTTCCACTGTGTATGGAGCCAACCGGTCGAGGTGTACAACTTTCATCTTCAATTTGGGGCCTCGTTGTATCCTGTAAACGACATCGTTTATCCGGGTAATCACTTTGTACGGGCCCTCCCAATTCCGTTGTAATTTTGGGCACCTTCCTTTCTTGCGAACTGGGTTATAGAGCCATACATGGTCGCCCTCCCTGAATCCAGTGGAATTCGCTCGCTGATCGTAGCGGGTCTTCATCCGGTCACTTTCGAATTTTATTCTTGTTCTGACGGCTTTATGGATGGTGTTAAGCCGCTCGCGTAGTTTAGACACATAATCGTCCGTGGACAGCGAAGAATCTTCAGGTCGACCAAACATTAGATCAGCAGGTAGTCTCAGTTCTTTCCCGAATAGCACGTAAGAAGGTGTCTGTCCGGTGGTCTCGTGTATGGATGTCTTATAGGCCAGAAGGAATAAGGGAATGTGGCGAACCCAGTCGGTCTGATGATCGTTCACGAACATCCTCAGGTTGTTTTCTATAGTCGCATTAAATCGCTCTACCATGCCATCAGAACGAGGATGCAGCGGAGTCGTTCTAGTTTTCCTTATCCCCATCAATTCACATACTCGTTGGAATATTTCTGATTCAAAATTTCGGCCCTGGTCAGTGTGAATCTCCATAGGAACTCCATATCGGCTGATCCAGTTGTTTATTATTGCCTCCGCCACGGAGGTTGCATCCTGGTTGGAGATTGCATAGGCTTCCGGCCACTTGCTGAAGTAATCCATCACAACGAGGATGTAGCGGTTGTCATCTTCAGTTCGGGGAAAGGGACAAGCGATATCCATGGCTATTCTTTCGAATGGTGCTCCGACGTTATACTGGTGCATCTTTCCTCGTGTCCTGGTTCTCGGACCTTTGTTGGAAGCACATATTTCGCATTTTCTACACCAGTCTTCCACATCCAATCTAGCGTTCACCCAGTAATATCGTTCACGTATTTTCTCTAATGTCTTCTTCACTCCAAAATGTCCACCTCCAGTCCCAGCATGCAGCTCTTTTATTACTTCTTTCGTCTTCTTCTTGGGCAACACAACTTGTAGGCGCTTCTTGGTCCCGTCTGGACTTTCCCATATTCTTTTTAGGACTCCATTCTCGAGCTTAAGTGAATCCCATTGGGCCCAATAACATTTCGTAGTCGTACTAAGGGGGCTTACGTCCGCCCATTTTGGTCGAGATTCTCCTGTCTCTTTCCATTTCATGATAGGCCATAGGTCATCATCGGTTCGCTGTTCCTCCACCAACACTGTGTCTTCCCAACTCTCTTGTCTCTCCACGGTGGTATGTAGGCATGGAACTTGTTCTAACCCTTCTTTTCGTTCCACAGAAGAACAATGTTTGCAATTCCGTGGGCATGGTCGTCTTGATAAGGCGTCGGAATTACCATGGTGTTTTCCTGGCCGATGTTCAATTTTGAAATTGTACTCTTGTAAACGCTGTAACCATCTGGCCACCTGTCCTTTAGGGTTTCGGAATTGCAGCAACCATTTAAGAGAAGAGTGGTCAGTTCTCAGCAGGAATTCTCGCCCATATAGATATTTGTGGAAATGTTCTATAGTTTTCACCGCGGCCAATAGTTCTCGGCGGGTCACACAATAGTTCTTCTCGGGCTTTGACAGTGTCTTGCTAAAATATGCGATTACTCTTTCTTTGCCGTCTTGAACTTGAGAAAGAACCCCTCCAATACCCACATTGCTCGCATCGGTGTCGACTATAAATGGTTTTCCAAATTCGGGGTAAGTCAAAATCGGGGTGTTAAACAACTTATTTTTAAGAACTTGAAAAGCTTCTTGACAGGTGTTCGTCCAATCAAAAGGCACTCCATTCTCGGTAAGTCTGTGCAAGGGGCGAGCCACATCCGCAAATCCCTTCACGAATCTTCTATAGTACGAACATAATCCTAAGAAACTCCTCAATTCATGCTGGTTCGTTGGTTGCGGCCATTTACGAACTGCCTCGGTCTTGTCAGGATCTGTACCAACGCCTTTACTTGATATGACATGACCTAGATATTTCACTTCAGTTCTAAACAACGCACACTTTTTGGGATTTAATTTTAGTTTTGCTGCTGTGAATTTCTGAAGTACTCTGCTTAGATTGGCGAGATGGTCTTCAAACGTTCGTCCAAACACAATGACATCATCCAAATAGACCAAGCAGATTTCCCAATTCAATCCTTGTAAAATTGTCTCCATTAATCTTTCAAAGGTAGCTGGTGCGTTGCATAGACCGAAGGGCATTACATTGAATTGCCAGAGACCGTTCCCAGTAGTAAACGCAGTCTTTTCCTTGTCTTCAGGATGTACTTCGACTTGCCAATATCCGCTCTTTAGGTCCAACGTCGAGAACCATTTAATGTCACTGGACAGACAATCTAACGTGTCGTCGATTCGTGGCAAAGGATAGCTGTCTTTATGTGTTACTTCATTTAATCGTCGATAATCAACACAGAATCTCGTTGATCCGTCCTTCTTACGTACCAAAACGATAGGGGAGGTCCATGGACTTTTCGATGGTTCTATTATCCCTTTCTCGCGCATATCCTTAATCAATGAATCGACTTCTTCTTGTTTGGCCCATGGTACTCGTCTGGGTGGCTGTTTGATTGGTCTTGCATCTCCTGTGTTGATTCGGTGGTACGCTAAATTGGTTCTTCCATAATCGCTGTCATCAATCGCAAAGACGTTCTTGTTAGTTCGAATTAGATGTTCTAGCTTTCGAGTTTCTTCTTCAGTAAGATGTTCAGTTGCCTTGTTGATTAATTCTTGTAATGCTTCTGGCAGCATCCCGTTTTCTTCCCTCTGTTCTCTCATTTGGTCCAAATGATTGATGGTGGTGACTGGTTCCAATGTCCCTATTGGTGTTCCTTTGGAAAGTTTTTGTTCAAAGCCTTTCAGATTGACAACTCTGATTGGAATCGTGGTCGAGCCGGTTTGTACCACAGTTCTTCCGACAAGGATAGCCTTCTGCCTCAAATCTTCGTTGTCTTGCTCTATGATTCCAGTGATTTCATAAGGGACATTATCCTCTATTGTAATTCGGGCAACAGCTTCGGAGTGTCCCGGTAAAAATTGATCTTCAGCAACGACGACCCGTAGTGTTCGCTGATCAGTCCCATTTCTTTGTAGTGGCAGTTCTTGATCTCCTATTCTTAAACATTTTGTGCCCATGTCTAGCTGGATTCGGTGTCTCTCCATGAAGTCGAGTCCCAAAATGATGTCGTCGGTGATATCGGCGACCAGCACTTGATGGTACAGGCTTGCGTCTCCTAGACCGATCACCACTTCGCATTCTCCATGAAACGATGTTGTTTCCCCTGTCGCAGTTGTTAAGACAGCATTTATGGTTAGCGGTCGAATCCTCCATTTACCGATTATTCGAGGGTTAACTATCGTTCTTGATGCGCCGGTATCCACTATCAGTTTTATTTTCCTGCCGTCTACAAAACCATCCACAGTAAGTGAATTAGCAGTGGTTGTTTTCGATACGGAGATGATGATTGGGGCTTTGGGACGCAAAGCCGGCTTTCGCCCCGTAAGGCCGGCTATTCTTAGTTTCCCTGCTTGTTTTTTTCGGCGGCTGACGCCTGTCTTCTTCCAGATGGACAGCCGCTGCTCAAGTGCCCCCTACGTCCACAATTCCAACATGTAACTTCTCGTTTTCTCTTGAAACAAACGCGTGAAAGATGCCCCTGTTTGTCGCAAGTCCAACAGCGTGGGCGCTCACTCATCTCTTCTTTCGGTTTTGAAGACATGACTTCTTTAGCTATTTTTACCATTTCTTGCCGAAAAATCTCGCCATCTTCTTCAAAATTCAACCCAGCCTGCCGGATTCTAACATGTCCTTTGGATGCTTGTTTGGCTGCTTCATATTCCAGCGCATGCGACAATGCTTCGCCTGCAGTTTTATGTCGAGACATGCGCAGGGCTTGCTGTATTTCGACATCTCGCACTCCATCGACAAACATTTGGGTGGATAGCTGGTCTGTGAAGTCTTGAGGGGCACTAGGATAAGCCAACCGCACAAGCCTTTCGACGTCCGCTTCGAATTGTTGGAGGCTTTCGTTGCTACGTTGATAGCGACTTTTTAACTGCGCCTGGTACATTTGTTGTAGGTGTTTATCACCATAGCGCATCTCCAATCGGTCCACCAGAATTTTAAAATCGTTTTGTTGCATTTCTGGAATACCTTGCAAAACGTCTAGAGCTTCCCCACGTAGCGCTATGATTAGGGCAGTGGCTTTCTCCGTTTCATTCCACTCATTTGCCTTGGCAGCAGCGTCGAATTGTTTGAGATAGACTGACCAAGAGACCTTCCCATCGAATGTTGGTGGTTTTATCCTCGACATTCTTACACTTCCTTCTTCGCTTTTGTTTAGTTTTGGGTACTCTTGAACGTTCATATTGGCCTTCATATCGTCTAACTCTTTTTGAAACTTTTTGTGTACGGCCTTTAACTCTTCTTGAACTTCTACTCTTACTTCCTTTATTTCTTCTTGAACTTCTACTCTTACCTCCTTCAACTCTTCTTGAACGTCTTGAACTTCTACTCTTACTTCTTTTAACTGTTCTTTCAATCCTTCTTGCTCAATTTTCATTGTTCTCATATCTTCTATTAATTTCTCTTGACCTGCCTTAATTTCTTCTTGACATGCTTTAATTTCTTCCTTCATTTCTTTCTGGCCTGCCTTCATTTCTTCCTGGCCTGCCTTCATTTCTTCCTGGCTTGCCTTCATTTCTTCCTGGCCTGCCTTCATTTCTTGTTTCATTTCTTTAAGCATTTCCATCAAAAATTTCATCTGCTCCTCCATTTTTGCCGCTTGACTTCTTGTTACTGGCATAAATCCTTACTCCTGACACCAATTGTTACGTAATTTACAATTATCACGTATTTTTCTTTCAACACTTTTTATTTAAATTAACTCCAACACAACAACGATTCAATAACTATTTCGGTAATAACAATAACTCTATAACTATTTCGCTCGTCAATCGCTTTCTTCTCTTCTCGCTTATCTCTGTCGCTCTCTTCTATCAAATACTGTCAAACTGTCCAACGCTGTTCCTTATATAGTATTATGGACGTTTCTAGGCAACTCTCGAAACGTCCAGCAACTCTCGGACTTTCTGGAACGCGTCATAGATTACTTCCACACAATTTTCGCAGTCGGCGCTTGTCAACGTCAGAATGACACATCTGTCACAATATTATAATTAGTAGATACTCGTACATACTATATTTATAATGCTTATATATATCATGGAAAGAATTCCGATGGCAAAGGCTTAACCGATCAAGAGAAAAGAATGGCAGTACCCACTCAGTCGGTTCTAAGACTTGTAAAAGTGGTCGAAAAATCGAACCGAAATATTACTGCTGGCAATTGGTTCAGCTCAATACCACTAGTTGAAATATTGCTGAAACGAGCACTGACTTACCTGGGCACTAAAAAAGAATAAAGCTGAAATACCACCTTGTTTCTTGCCGAACAGAAATAGACCGTTAGAAAGTTCGTTGTATGGTTTTACGAAAGACTATTCAATTTTATCATATGTGCCAAAACCTAATAAAGCCGTGTTGTTGGTTTCTTCTTCTCATCACATTCAAAAAATAGATAATGATACAGGAAAACCAGTTATAATTGTAGACTATAATCATACAAAAGGTGGAGTGGATGAGGTGGATAAGAAATGCTCGATTTATCGTTGCAGCCGTAGAACTCGTCGTTGGCCTATGGCGATCTTTCAAAGGATGCTAGACATGGAAGGCATAAATAGCTTTGTATTGTATCAAAGTTGTGCTGATAGTTATGACAAAATGAGGAGAGCAACTTATTTATTGAATATGGCAAGAGATTTAGTGCTGAATCATATGAAAACCCGAGTATATAATGAAAGATTGCCAAGGGAGCTGCGCATGACTATCACTAGGGTTTTAGGTAGGGATATCCCCCTTCCACCACTAGCAGTTCGGTCTGTTCCACCAAGTGGCAGAAAACTATGTTCTATTTGTCCAACAAAAATAAAAAGACAAACTAAATATTGTTGCTGTGACTGTTCGAAGCCAATTTGCCTTCAGTGCTCCAAGCCACTATGTGATAATTGCCAAACAAAGCTGTGATTTTGAAACTGTCTGATTTTGAAATCAACCAATGCATGCGCCTCATATTTCCTAGACTGATTACTGTTGTTGGAATATTGATCTTTATTTTTATTCTTGTAACGGCGAGGTGTCGTACCACTATTTGATGAATCACAACTTGCCCTTGTACCCGTAAAACGTGCGCTTATTGGGTGCTTGCTGAAGGGAAATTTTTGCACACGTTACTTTTTTATCCAGCATAGACTTCTTAAATCCAATCGTTAGAGAGAGGTCCTCAGTTAGTCTGTTAGTAGTCGGTACGATAACCTCGCTGCGTTTGATCATTGTATGCAATCAATAAATTACGTAGTATCCTTTTCTTGCGTGGTTTATTTAGATATATTGTTGTGCGGTGAAATTTACCTGACGCGACATTAATCATGGTTAATTTTTAAACGCCTAATATTCAATTTAAAAAAAAGTTGATTTTATAGTTTCTTTCATGTCATTAATGTTAAATAAAGATTTGTAGACTGATTTGTGTGAAGTCAATAAATAATGTTTAATTTTGCTGACTTGAAGTACATTTAATATAAACAATAGTCTAAAAATCACATAAATATCAATAAACTATAGTTGCATAATTTAATTCTATAAAAATATTAGCCGTTTAAATGGTGTCTCGTGTACTACCACGTCAGTAAAATTGTAAAAATTGAGCCACGTCAGTCGCAGAGGGTTAATATACGAAACGTTAAATAATACAAGTAGGTAAAATTTAACCTAATCATGCGGTACAGGTTTCACTGTTGTTGGTGTTGGTGTAATGAGTTCAACCAGAGCTCATATCCGTTTAATATTTTTAACAATTTCATCTATTACTTTCTGACATTTGTCATCTACTGACTTTAATTTTTCATAAAAATCATTAACCACCTCAATCGTTTGATTGGAGACTCTCTGTTGAAGTTTATCATCCAATTTATCTAATTTGTCGTTAAAATAATTCACTAATTCTTTTTTCTGCTGATCTAACGTATTCAAAAATTTTATCTTGTTATTATCACTTTCTCTTTCAAAATCCAATCGGATTTGTTCTTACATCTTTGTCTCTAGAACACCAACTCTAATCGATATTTTAGAATCTATCATTAATGGTATTGATGAAATAACAAGCAGAACAACATGTTTTCAACGAATGCTTTGTTAACACCATCATCTGGATCGGTGGGGTATTTAACATGACATATTTTACAATTTTCTATATCAAGATCACCTTCTGCAGAAAATACAAAACCGAATCGTTTGTTGATAATTCTTCCAACACCACCTCCACTTCCTCCTCCACGTCCCTCAGAATCGAGGTATTGTGATTGTCCGAATTTGTTAACGCTCATACTAATAATGATGATTAATTTATAAACGTAAATAATATTAAGGTTTAATCTATCCATCTATCCATCTATTCCACTATCCCAGCCTCTCTCAATTCAGAAATAATTGAAACGATTTAATTGGTGTACGCATAATTTCCTGCTGTTTGTGATGATAAAAGTAATCTTAAACGGTCCACTATTTCATTGACGTCATCAAAATAGACGTACTCGATTGGTTTCTCATTATACGTAATATTCATCCCTTTCCCACCGGGAGTAGATTTAGTTAGTTATTTATTAACGTTATATCTAGGTATGTGTGTAGGAGTGAAAGTTTTCTCTTGAAATAACGGTCGTATTATTTCCATTTTAACAAAACTATTACTTGGGTTTGATATCATTAATAGTTTGTTATAAAAAAGTTAATTATCATGAAATACTAAAACGAAAATGAGCTCGGGCGCCACTTTGACAAACAAAGAAAAGAATGAATGAAACGACAACTTTCTTGGGCACCGGCTAGTGCATCGGTGGTTCCTGTAGAATCCTGAGAGTCAAGAGAGCTCGAAGCTCTCTTAAAAAAAACCAAAAAAACTTGAAAAGTATATTAACAAAAAAGGTACATTAAAAGAAAACTCACAAAGACAACACAAGCCCAACCAAAATATAACGCACCCTGCGCCAACGTAGGGACTTCAGCTGGTTTCCGGGTCTTAAGGGGGACTTTTCAAAAACGTATGAGACCAGGCAATAGATAAAAGGACTTTGTAAACCAACCTTAATAGTTTTATACCAGAGCCGCCTGCAGGTGTTGATCGGCTCGTATCAATTTGGTTTGGATATGATTATATAATATGTCTCTTAGCCTGGTTGACCTTTCCTCTAGGAATCTTCACCCCGACCCGTAATCCCAGCTTCAGAGTCCGTCTGGAGCCTAAACCAAGATGGATGGATGGGCTGTGAATAACAGGAACAAAGATTTACAAAAATATTACCTAAAAGTGAATAAATTAATTAAAATATTATAATTTTGTCGAAAATGAAGATGTCTAAAAAAATAAAAGGTAGGAAAACGAAGTATATAGGTGAGTCCACGTCGAGATCAAACAAACCAAGATTCATCTAAGTACTCATCAGATACCACAAGAACAAAAAAAATATTTGAAAAATGAAATTACGAGAACAAAGGGATGAAAAGCTAAATTAATAATTTACAAAATAGCCACAAAGGCCCAAAAGATTAAAAAGAAAAAATAAGATTTACAAAATGCCTCGTGGCAACAAAAAAAAAATTGACAAAATAGTTAAAATTAATTAAAGAAAAAAACAATTTAAAAGAGTGCTTCGAGAAGTTATGAAAAATTAAAGAAAAAATTAACGAAATACTTAATTTGAATAAATTTACGTAATATATTAATAAGGTGTGAAGTTCACACAAGTAGAAGCACAAAACACGAACAGAAACACAGACACACACACACACGTCAGGCCAGTGTCAAGGATCGAGGAAAAAGACCTCGAGCACCGACCGGAAAATTTCATCGATCCCTCCATCGATCGCCTAGTCCTGCGCGAATGTTGTTAGCCTTGATGATAAGACGGAAGGTCGATCAACATTAAGAAATAATCAACAAAACTGAACCAAGACAAACACAAACTGAATCGAAATAAATAAAACTTCAGTAACGGGATTTTTCATAAAAAAAAACGTTTCAAACCCCTATTACCAGGAAAAAGAGGACTGACAGCCAGCCTACCAGAAATCGAAAACGAAAAACATAATAACGGTACGAGAGCTAAGCAAGGGAACCAAAAATCTAATACGAATCTAATCCGAAAAAAATCGAGGAACTTAAACTCAAACAGACAATTACTAAATATTAAAAAAAATGGAGGCTAATTGCCTAACTAAACGAAAATTATTGGTCAATTCGACCAGACAATGCTACTGCATTGGAAAACGAAAACTAAAACTTCATTTAAAATGCATAGCACTTATAATCAAGCGCCCAAGGCAAACGAAAATAAATTAAACAGAACGGCATTCAATATTCTGCACTTACTATGTAAGCGCCTATAGCAGACGTAAAGGATAATTATAGCCAACGCACGAAATAATTTTTGCACACGGCAAATTGGGTACCATACCCTGGCAAACAAACTCAAGAGATTAATCACCTCTAAATCACGCTACGAAAATCACATAGGCAAATCTCATGTGCAAATAGCACTCTCAAAACTACGTACTCTCGTTATAGAAAATACGCACTCTACCCTGCATCTAAAATGCAAAACTCAGAAACACCAGAAATAGGCCTACAGCCCAACGCTGCATCTAAAATGCAAAATTCTGAAACATCAGAAATAGGCCCACAGCCCAACACTGCATCTAAAATGCAAAACTCACACTAAGAATAGGCCTAATGCCCTAAACTGCATCTAAAATGCAAAACTCATAATCGCCAAAGACAGGCCCAAAGCCCAAAACTGCATCTAAAATGCAAAACGCAAAGCCACCAACAAAAGGCCTAAAGCCCAAAACTGCATCTCAAATGCAAAACTCAAACACTAACAATAGGCCTAAAGCCCAAAACTGCACCTAAAATGCAATACTCAAAATCACTAAAAATAGGCCTAAAGCCCAAAACACTATATCAGGACTCAAACCCGAAAACGCAGATACATTCCGCATCCGGAAACCATAGCACTCACTATTGAGCAAAAAACCAAACTGCAACTAAACGCTGCACCGCATCATATGCAAAACCAACACGCACAGAAATATGCATCAAAAATGCACAACTGCATCAAAACTGCACTCAAACATGCGCAATGCACAACTGCATCAAAACTGCATAAGAAACCACCCTGCATAGGAAAAATGCATCTAAACTGCACCAATAGTGTGCAACAACAAATCAACTGCATCAAAACAAATGCAAAAATCTAAACTGCACTAAAACAAGTGCAAAAAACCTAAACTGCACCAAAATAAGTGCATGAATATAAACTGCACCTAATCAAAAGCACAACCGATTACTCAATAATCGAAAACTGCAGCCATCTGCAAACCAAAATGCAATACTAAATCACATCGCATAAACATCGCACTCATAGAGCGCCTAGCACAAATAAAAGGTAACAACCATCAAAAATCAAAATCAGTAAACTAAACTCAAAGGCATGTGCATCGAGCACCAACAAAAAACGAAAAATTCACTTGAAAGTGAAAATAAAATTCAAAAACATAAATCTACATTCCTAGCTGTAAAAAATGCATTCTAAGCTAGAATGAAACTTAACGGTGGAACTATCCCGACCTAAGTCGAAAACGTAAACTAAAAACTTTCCTACTTGGGAATAAAACGAAACTTAATCCAAAATGGAATTCATAGAATTCTTTAAAAACGAAAAAATAAAAAATTAATTGGCTAAAAGCCATACGTAAAATAGGAGTGGCTTTCATGAGCCAAAAGAGGACATTTGTAGAGCTACATAGGGAACGGTAAAAAAAACAACAGGAAAAGGGAATGGCCAAAAATAAATTCAGAAAAATTTTTCTTTTATTTCAGTATGCAGTCAGGTACTACATAACCGAAAAGGGACGGTAAGACCCCTCGGGAACCTAAGCAAGAAAGAAAGAAAGACCTGAAAAACTGATATCCATTTCCTACAAAATGCCAAATAACAGTAAAAAAGTGTACAGTTGGGGTTCCAGCCCGAAGTAAAATGACCTGAAAGTATTAGGATTGAGGAGGCGAAAAACGAAAGTGAAACGTAGTAAATTCCAGAGGTAAACTTGGGAAATGAAGCCAGGAATTGTTATAGGCAAATTATGAATCGAAAAATATGATAATGAATACGAAAGGAAGTAAGATACGCATACACAAGGGAAACTCTCTTTGAAGGGGAGACAGAACCTCATTCACTCTGGTTGTGAGCCCGATTACCCCTAAGGCACGCATACGCTACGAACCCAAAACCTTTGGCCGATTCATGCCTCTAAAAAAAACTCGCGATGGGGTTGTCCCATGCACTCACAGATGCACTACCAAAGGAAAGCACGAGAAGAGGTAAAAATGAGTGGAATCATGTTGGAGACAAAGGGTTGGAATTTACTCACATGCATGAAGCAAACAAGAGTCTAAAAAGGGAACAGAGGGACTCCTGACCAACATCATACATGTAGTGAGAGCTGATAGCACCCCTCACTGAAGGTGTGAGAAACGAAGAAGAAAGAGGTAGAACAACAGTCCTTGGCACTGACATAACTAATGTATGAAAACAAACACGAAGAGGAGCTGCTCCAAAAGAAAAGAGATTTATTGGATCGTGAGCTACAGCGACGTCTGGATCAGCAGATTTAACCGAACAAGTCTCGTTATCTGAACGAAAATGAATGTACCAAAAAAATTGTCTAGAAAATTTGAAAATCCTAAGTTTCCTAAATCAACATTATTCCCTAATACAGGAACATCATTCCTGGAACCTGAAGCAGAAATTATACGTGGAGTAGACACGACCTTAACCAATAAAGAAGAATTAACAGGAAATATAAGTGATGACGTATCAGTTAGTCGACTATTTAATATACTAATAGACAAAAAAAGGTAGTGAGCATTTGAATTACAAACTTCAGTTAACGTAATCTTTTTGAAATGCAACTCTGCACGAGAAATACTCAAATTAAGAAACAACTTGCCATTTTTACTTGGCTTCAATTTACATGAAAAAAATCTCTTGGCTCTCTTTGCTAAGTAATTGTACATAATTTCAAAAACAAATAAATCCATCAGAAGTTAACTCAATAAAAGTATAATTTCGTATGGTATCTGTAATCACTTACATACTGCAGAAATTCGTCAAACTCACGATAAACATCCAAGTTTTCCAATTTCACTCACTGTAATTTCGTCTAATAGGTCATCATCAGGAAGGATAGTCAATCACCAGAGGATTAATAGAGAATACATCCATAATGCAAAACAAGTATCTAAAATTTTACACAAGTTTGAAACTGTACAAACAAATTTGAAAGATATTAAACAAGTAAACAGACAATGTTTTTCAAACTTTTACAAAACAGATCTCTCGAAGCTCTCTTAAAAAAAAACAAAAAAAAAACTTGAAGAGTATATTAACAAAAAATTACACACAACAAAATAACAAAACTTACAATTACACATGTAGCCCACCAAAAAGAAAAGTTCCCTGCTCCAATGTAGGGACTGGAAGCTGGTTTCCGGGTCTTGAAGGGGACTTTTCAAAAACGCATGAGACCAGGCAATAGATAAAAGGACTTTGTAAACCAACCTTAATAGTTTTATACCAGAGCCGCCTGCAGGTGTTGATCGGCTCGTATCAATTTGGTTTGGATATGATTATATAATATGTCTCTTAGCCTGGTTGACCTTTCCTCTAGGAATCTTCACCCCGACCCGTAATCCCAGCTTCAGAGTCCGTCTGGAGCCTAAACCAAGATGGATGGATGGGCTGTGAATAACAGGAACAAAGATTTACAAAAATATTACCTAAAAGTGAATAAATTAATTAAAATATTATAATTTTGTCGAAAATGAAGATGTCTAAAAAAATAAAAGGTAGGAAAACGAAGTATATAGGTGAGTCCACGTCGAGATCAAACAAACCAAGATTCATCTAAGTACTCATCAGATACCACAAGAACAAAAAAAATATTTGAAAAATGAAATTACGAGAACAAAGGGATGAAAAGCTAAATTAATAATTTACAAAATAGCCACAAAGGCCCAAAAGATTAAAAAGAAAAAATAAGATTTACAAAATGCCTCGTGGCAACAAAAAAAAATTGATAAAATAGTTAAAATTAATTAAAGAAAAAAACAATTTAAAAGAGTGCTTCGAGAAGTTATGAAAAATTAAAGAAAAAATTAACGAAATACTTAATTTGAATAAATTTACGTAATATATTAATAAGGTGTGAAGTTCACACAAGTAGAAGCACAAAACACGAACAGAAACACAGACACACACACACACGTCAGGCCAGTGTCAAGGATCGAGGAAAAAGACCTCGAGCACCGACCGGAAAATTTCATCGATCCCTCCATCGATCGCCTAGTCCTGCGCGAATGTTGTTAGCCTTGATGATAAGACGGAAGGTCGAACAACATTAAGAAATAATCAACAAAACTGAACCAAGACAAACACAAACTGAATCGAAATAAATAAAACTTCAGTAACGGGATTTTTCATAAAAAAAAACGTTTCAAACCCCTATTACCAGGAAAAAGAGGACTGACAGCCAGCCTACCAGAAATCGAAAACGAAAAACATAATAACGGTACGAGAGCTAAGCAAGGGAACCAAAAATCTAATACGAATCTAATCCGAAAAAAATCGAGGAACTTAAACTCAAACAGACAATTACTAAATATTAAAAAAAATGGAGGCTAATTGCCTAACTAAACGAAAATTATTGGTCAATTCGACCAGACAATGCTACTGCATTGGAAAACGAAAACTAAAACTTCATTTAAAATGCATAGCACTTATAATCAAGCGCCCAAGGCAAACGAAAATAAATTAAACAGAACGGCATTCAATATTCTGCACTTACTATGTAAGCGCCTATAGCAGACGTAAAGGATAATTATAGCCAACGCACGAAATAATTTTTGCACACGGCAAATTGGGTACCATACCCTGGCAAACAAACTCAAGAGATTAATCACCTCTAAATCACGCTACGAAAATCACATAGGCAAATCTCATGTGCAAATAGCACTCTCAAAACTACGTACTCTCGTCATAGAAAATACGCACTCTACCCTGCATCTAAAATGCAAAACTCAGAAACACCAGACATAGGCCTACAGCCCAACGCTGCATCTAAAATGCAAAATTCTGAAACATCAGAAATAGGCCCACAGCCCAACACTGCATCTAAAATGCAAAACTCACACTAAGAATAGGCCTAATGCCCTAAACTGCATCTAAAATGCAAAACTCATAATCGCCAAAGACAGGCCCAAAGCCCAAAACTGCATCTAAAATGCAAAACGCAAAGCCACCAACAAAAGGCCTAAAGCCCAAAACTGCATCTCAAATGCAAAACTCAAACACTAACAATAGGCCTAAAGCCCAAAACTGCACCTAAAATGCAATACTCAAAATCACTAAAAATAGGCCTAAAGCCCAAAACACTATATCAGGACTCAAACCCGAAAACGCAGATACATTCCGCATCCGGAAACCATAGCACTCACTATTGAGCAAAAAACCAAACTGCAACTAAACGCTGCACCGCATCATATGCAAAACCAACACGCACAGAAATATGCATCAAAAATGCACAACTGCATCAAAACTGCACTCAAACATGCGCAATGCACAACTGCATCAAAACTGCATAAGAAACCACCCTGCATAGGAAAAATGCATCTAAACTGCACCAATAGTGTGCAACAACAAATCAACTGCATCAAAACAAATGCAAAAATCTAAACTGCACTAAAACAAGTGCAAAAAACCTAAACTGCACCAAAATAAGTGCATGAATATAAACTGCACCTAATCAAAAGCACAACCGATTACTCAATAATCGAAAACTGCAGCCATCTGCAAACCAAAATGCAATACTAAATCACATCGCATAAACATCGCACTCATAGAGCGCCTAGCACAAATAAAAGGTAACAACCATCAAAAATCAAAATCAGTAAACTAAACTCAAAGGCATGTGCATCGAGCACCAACAAAAAACGAAAAATTCACTTGAAAGTGAAAATAAAATTCAAAAACATAAATCTACATTCCTAGCTGTAAAAAATGCATTCTAAGCTAGAATGAAACTTAACGGTGGAACTATCCCGACCTAAGTCGAAAACGTAAACTAAAAACTTTCCTACTTGGGAATAAAACGAAACTTAATCCAAAATGGAATTCATAGAATTCTTTAAAAACGAAAAAATAAAAAATTAATTGGCTAAAAGCCATACGTAAAATAGGAGTGGCTTTCATGAGCCAAAAGAGGGCATTTGTAGAGCTACATAGGGAACGGTAAAAAAAACAACAGGAAAAGGGAATGGCCAAAAATAAATTCAGAAAAATTTTTCTTTTATTCCAGTATGCAGTCAGGTACTACATAACCGAAAAGGGACGGTAAGACCCCTCGGGAACCTAAGCAAGAAAGAAAGAAAGACCTGAAAAACTGATATCCATTTCCTACAAAATGCCAAATAACAGTAAAAAAGTGTACAGTTGGGGTTCCAGCCCGAAGTAAAATGACCTGAAAGTATTAGGATTGAGGAGGCGAAAAACGAAAGTGAAACGTAGTAAATTCCAGAGGTGAACTTGGGAAATGAAGCCAGGAATTGTTATAGGCAAATTATGAATCGAAAAATATGATAATGAATACGAAAGGAAGTAAGATACGCATACACAAGGGAAACTCTCTTTGAAGGGGAGACAGAACCTCATTCACTCTGGTTGTGAGCCCGATTACCCCTAAGGCACGCATACGCTACGAACCCAAAACCTTTGGCCGATTCATGCCTCTAAAAAAAACTCGCGATGGGGTTGTCCCATGCACTCACAGATGCACTACCAAAGGAAAGCACGAGAAGAGGTAAAAATGAGTGGAATCATGTTGGAGACAAAGGGTTGGAATTTACTCACATGCATGAAGCAAACAAGAGTCTAAAAAGGGAACAGAGGGACTCCTGACCAACATCATACATGTAGTGAGAGCTGATAGCACCCCTCACTGAAGGTGTGAGAAACGAAGAAGAAAGAGGTAGAACAACAGTCCTTGGCACTGACATAACTAATGTATGAAAACAAACACGAAGAGGAGCTGCTCCAAAAGAAAAGAGATTTATTGGATCGTGAGCTACAGCGACGTCTGGATCAGCAGATTTAACCGAACAAGTCTCGTTATCTGAACGAAAATGAATGTACCAAAAAAATTGTCTAGAAAATTTGAAAATCCTAAGTTTCCTAAATCAACATTATTCCCTAATACAGGAACATCATTCCTGGAACCTGAAGCAGAAATTATACGTGGAGTAGACACGACCTTAACCAATAAAGAAGAATTAACAGGAAATATAAGTGATGACGTATCAGTTAGTCGACTATTTAATATACTAATAGAGAAAAAAAGGTAGTGAGCATTTGAATTACAAACTTCAGTTAACGTAATCTTTTTGAAATGCAACTCTGCACGAGAAATACTCAAATTAAGAAACAACTTGCCATTTTTACTTGGCTTCAATTTACATGAAAAGAATCTCTTGGCTCTCTTTGCTAAGTAATTGTACATAATTTCAAAAACAAATAAATCCATCAGAAGTTAACTCAATAAAAGTATAATTTCGTATGGTATCTGTAATCACTTACATACTGCAGAAATTCGTCAAACTCACGATAAACATCCAAGTTTTCCAATTTCACTCACTGTAATTTCGTCTAATAGGTCATCATCAGGAAGGATAGTCAATCACCAGAGGATAAATAGAGAATACATCCATAATGCAAAACAAGTACCTAAAATTTTACACAAGTTTGAAACTGTACAAACAAATTTGAAAGATATTAAACAAGTAAACAGACAATGTTTTTCAAACTTTTACAAAACAGATCTCTCGAAGCTCTCTTAAAAAAAAACAAAAAAAAAACTTGAAGAGTATATTAACAAAAAATTACACACAACAAAATAACAAAACTTACAATTACACATGTAGCCCACCAAAAAGAAAAGTTCCCTGCTCCAATGTAGGGACTGGAAGCTGGTTTCCGGGTCTTGAAGGGGACTTTTCAAAAACGCATGAGACCAGGCAATAGATAAAAGGACTTTGTAAACCAACCTTAATAGTTTTATACCAGAGCCGCCTGCAGGTGTTGATCGGCTCGTATCAATTTGGTTTGGATATGATTATATAATATGTCTCTTAGCCTGGTTGACCTTTCCTCTAGGAATCTTCACCCCGACCCGTAATCCCAGCTTCAGAGTCCGTCTGGAGCCTAAACCAAGATGGATGGATGGGCTGTGAATAACAGGAACAAAGATTTACAAAAATATTACCTAAAAGTGAATAAATTAATTAAAATATTATAATTTTGTCGAAAATGAAGATGTCTAAAAAAATAAAAGGTAGGAAAACGAAGTATATAGGTGAGTCCACGTCGAGATCAAACAAACCAAGATTCATCTAAGTACTCATCAGATACCACAAGAACAAAAAAAATATTTGAAAAATGAAATTACGAGAACAAAGGGATGAAAAGCTAAATTAATAATTTACAAAATAGCCACAAAGGCCCAAAAGATTAAAAAGAAAAAATAAGATTTACAAAATGCCTCGTGGCAACAAAAAAAAATTGACAAAATAGTTAAAATTAATTAAAGAAAAAAACAATTTAAAAGAGTGCTTGGAGAAGTTATGAAAAATTAAAGAAAAAATTAACGAAATACTTAATTTGAATAAATTTACGTAATATATTAATAAGGTGTGAAGTTCACACAAGTAGAAGCACAAAACACGAACAGAAACACAGACACACACACACACGTCAGGCCAGTGTCAAGGATCGAGGAAAAAGACCTCGAGCACCGACCGGAAAATTTCATCGATCCCTCCATCGATCGCCTAGTCCTGCGCGAATGTTGTTAGCCTTGATGATAAGACGGAAGGTCGATCAACATTAAGAAATAATCAACAAAACTGAACCAAGACAAACACAAACTGAATCGAAATAAATAAAACTTCAGTAACGGGATTTTTCATAAAAAAAAACGTTTCAAACCCCTATTACCAGGAAAAAGAGGACTGACAGCCAGCCTACCAGAAATCGAAAACGAAAAACATAATAACGGTACGAGAGCTAAGCAAGGGAACCAAAAATCTAATACGAATCTAATCCGAAAAAAATCGAGGAACTTAAACTCAAACAGACAATTACTAAATATTAAAAAAAATGGAGGCTAATTGCCTAACTAAACGAAAATTATTGGTCAATTCGACCAGACAATGCTACTGCATTGGAAAACGAAAACTAAAACTTCATTTAAAATGCATAGCACTTATAATCAAGTGCCCAAGGCAAACGAAAATAAATTAAACAGAACGGCATTCAATATTCTGCACTTACTATGTAAGCGCCTATAGCAGACGTAAAGGATAATTATAGCCAACGCACGAAATAATTTTTGCACACGGCAAATTGGGTACCATACCCTGGCAAACAAACTCAAGAGATTAATCACCTCTAAATCACGCTACGAAAATCACATAGGCAAATCTCATGTGAAAATAGCACTCTCAAAACTACGTACTCTCGTCATAGAAAATACGCACTCTACCCTGCATCTAAAATGCAAAACTCAGAAACACCAGACATAGGCCTACAGCCCAACGCTGCATCTAAAATGCAAAATTCTGAAACATCAGAAATAGGCCCACAGCCCAACACTGCATCTAAAATGCAAAACTCACACTAAGAATAGGCCTAATGCCCTAAACTGCATCTAAAATGCAAAACTCATAATCGCCAAAGACAGGCCCAAAGCCCAAAACTGCATCTAAAATGCAAAACGCAAAGCCACCAACAAAAGGCCTAAAGCCCAAAACTGCATCTCAAATGCAAAACTCAAACACTAACAATAGGCCTAAAGCCCAAAACTGCACCTAAAATGCAATACTCAAAATCACTAAAAATAGGCCTAAAGCCCAAAACACTATATCAGGACTCAAACCCGAAAACGCAGATACATTCCGCATCCGGAAACCATAGCACTCACTATTGAGCAAAAAACCAAACTGCAACTAAACGCTGCACCGCATCATATGCAAGAACAAAAAAAATATTTGAAAAATGAAATTACGAGAACAAAGGGGTGAAAAGCTAAATTAATAATTTACAAAATAGCTACAAAGGCCCAAAAGATTAAAAAGAAAAAATAAAATTTACAAAATGCCTCGTGGCAACAAAAAAAAATTGACAAAATAGTTAAAATTAATTAAAAAAAAAAATTTAAAAGAGTGCTTCGAGAAGTTATGAAAAATTAAAGAAAAAATTAACGAAATACTTAATTTGAATAAATTTACGTAATATATTAATAAGGTGTGAAGTTCACACAAGTAGAAGCACAAAACACGATCAGAAACACACACCCACACGTCACGTCAGTGTCAAGGATCGAGGAAAAAGACCTCGAGCACCGACCGGAAAATTTCATCGATCGCCTAGTCCTGCGCGAATGTTGTTAGCCTTGATGATAAGACGGAAGGTCGATCAACATTAAGAAATAATCAACAAAACTGAACCAGGACAAACACCAACTGAATCGAAATAAATAAAACTTCAGTAACGGGATTTTTCATAGAAAAAAAACGTTACACCATATATTTGTATAACCTGCTCCCTCTTATCTGTTTATTTGGATCAAAATTGCGTCTTTGAGCATTTGTTACTTCCAATATCTCTTTATAATTTTTCAAATCGTTTCGTTTGTAACCAGCAGGTTGTTGTTTGAATATTAATTCATATAAACCAGGTGTTCCATGAAACGGTATATTTTTAATAGTCAAATTGCTTTGATCATCTATTACCATCTCACTATTTCCCATCATCCATTTATTAACTACAGGATTATAGTTAATGCCATATGTAGTATCATATTCATTGAGATGGTCTTGTAAAAATCCCTCTATATATCCTCTAGCTAATGGAGGATACTGTTGTAAATAATCTAACAAAGCTTCTTTATCTGCATCTGTAAAACTTTTACGAATTTCTTCGAGAGGTTGGTTCTCCCAATCAATTGCTGCTGTTATAGGTGTTGATGCGCTAGCAACATTTTCAAAAACCTCATCCTTCTCTTCATCATCATCATCATCGTCATCTCCCTCTTGCTCCTTATTCCCAACATTCTCCTTCTTCTTCTTCTTATACTTTGTAGGGGATATGAGAGAGAAATTTGTAAATTTTTGTTGTTGTTGTTGCTCTTGTTGTTGGTTCTTTATAGGTGGTGGAGATAATTGTTCTCCTTTTTTGACATCTATTATTTGTTGATCAGCTGCTGCTAATTTAGAAAGAGGTTCTATGACTGGATTTAGTATTCGTTTAATAGATTCGTTCTCTTGTTCACGTCCTGACTTTAAACTTAAATATTTTTCGCGAACAGCTTTCGATAACTTTAAAAGTCTTTTCTTTACTACTTTATCTTTATTGGCTAACATTGTGTTACGAGTACTTGCCAATTAAGTTGGTGTGAGCATAATTAATGAACATCTTCCCTGATTACATAAGGAATATTCTCGGCTTTCCTGAAACATCTAGAAAACACCAGCAAAGATCAATGGGAAAACAATTGGATTACTAGACGGCTGTAGAATACCCTAGAAAAAGGCTGAGAAGACTATAAAAGGCGGACGAGACACTCACACCGAGTTAGTTGACAGTTGACAGTGGACAGCTGATGTTTGGAAGCGATCGATAGGCGATACAGGCGAACCATAGAGGCGATAGAGTTCATAGAGAGCGATAGATAGTGTCTACCGGAACGGCGATTAAAGGAGACTTTTAGTAAAATAAATTGTGCAGACTTGTTTATAACTGTAGTGTAGTCAAATTAACTTTAGTACTTAAATAAATTCGTTGTTTTGTTTTGTTAATTGTGTTTTCGTGACCGAACACGTCACATTTGGTGTCAGGAGTGCGATAGTAAGGGAATTGAAGATTCCCGAAGAAAGTTAGTGCGGCAGATCGTAGAAGAGGTCCGAAGAGAAGAAGAATTTTGAAGCCTTATGCCAGTAACAAGAAAACAATCAGCAATAATGGAGGAACAAATAAAGGCTTTAATGGAAATGATGAAGGCAATGAAGGCAGGCCAGGAAGAAATGAAGGAAGAAGTGAAGGCAGGCCAGGATGAAGTGAAGGCAGACCAGGAAGAATTAAAGAATAAAATGGAAGCTGGACAGGACGAAATGAAATTAGCACAAGAAGAAATGAAGGAAGAAATTAAAGCAGGCAAAGAAGAAATTAAGGCAGTTCAAGAGAAATTGATCGAAGATATAAGGACAATAAAAATTGAGCAAGAAGGATTAAAAGAAGAGTTACAGGAAGTACGACAAGAATTGGAGATACGACAAGAAAAGCTAAGAGATGAGTTGAAAGAAGAAGTACAAAAGGAAGTAGAGAAGATGAGACAGAAGTTCGAGAAAACAACACCGGCAAGTGAAGTAAAGTCCGAAAACACTGCCAAGACGATTAGAATTAAACCACCGACTTTCGACGGAAAAGTTTGCTGGTCTGTATACAAACGACAGTTCGAGGCAGCGGCAGAAGCAAACAACTGGAACGATTTTGAGAAAGCAACGGCGCTGGTCATAGCTCTGCGAGGAGAAGCATTGGACGGCCTTCAAGGTATTCCAGAGCGCCAACAACGGGACTTCTCTGCGCTGCTAGAGCGACTTGAAATGAGATATGGCGACAAACATTTGCAACAAGTGTACCAGACTCAACTGAAGTGTCGCAATCAGAAGACATCAGAAAATCTACAGGAGTTCGAGGCCGATGTGGAACGTCTAGTTAGACTGGCCTATCCTACCGCTCCGCAGGACTTCGCAGACCAGCTAGCAGTCCAAACATTCGTCGATGGCATGAGGGACACCGACTTTCAGCAAGTTCTCCGTTTGGCCCGCCATAAGACTGCGAGTGACGCACTGGCGCACGCCTTAGAATTCGAAGCTGCAAAACAAGCTTCCAAAGGCCACGTGCGTGTACGCCAAACAGCTGTTGAAAACGACGAATACAAGAATCAAGTTACGAGGCTGATTAAAGAATGCGTCGAAACTGTCAAGAAGACTACCATCAACGACAAGAGAGAATCGGCGAAATGTTGGGAATGCGGGAAGGTCGGTCACTTTTCCCGAGACTGTGGCCAAAACAAAGGAAGACCAAGGTGCTGGGAATGTGGAAGGCATGGACATTTACAGCGAGATTGCCCGGCCGATGAACGCCGTGCGGACCGACAGCAGTCGGGAAACTAAGATCAGCCAACTTTGAGGGGCGCAAGTTGGCTTCTCCCCACCAAGCCCCAACCGAAATCGTCGTTTCCCAACTGAATGGAAGCAAGTCCTTATTCGTCGAAGGTCACATCAACCACAAGAAGGTTAGAATGGTGGTCGATACGGGAGCTTCAAAGACCATAATCCGGCCGAACATCGTTAACGAGTGGAGAATCCGTCCCCTGTAGAGGAAGCTACGTTTGACCACGGTTACCGGAAAAACAGCGCCGATTAGAGGAGAATGCGACATCGAGTTGAGACTGGGAGAAGTATGCCTTCGACACAAGGTACTAGTAGCAGATGTCGCCGACGACGTGATCATCGGACTAGACCTTCTGGAACAAAACAAGATTAATCTAGATTTGGGCTCCGGAATTTTACGCATCGGCAAGGAAGAATTGGTGATGACAAACCCCACCAAAGAGTACGGTCTTCGAAAGGTCATCGTAGCAGAAGACCGATTACTACCTGCTAGATCCGAGGTAGTTCTCAAAATAAACATCGACGGCGAAGGTGCGAATGGTTTGGTGGGGATAGCAGAAGCCAAAAACCCGGATTTGACACAGAAAGCCATACTGATAGGACGAACACTAATTCGAACTGGGACGCCGAACGCATCTGTCAGAGTGGTCAATTTGAAGGACTTCGAACAGAAAGTGTGTAAAGGAATGGAAGTAGGAGTCCTTTAACCCGTGGTGTCCATCCTCAAATGCGAAGTCGAAGCTGAATCCTCAATGGCAGAGAGCGAACCGCTTCCAACCGTTCTTCGAGACTTCTTCGGCCACAAACCTTAACAGCGAACAAATTAGAAAGTTCGAAGAACTGCTCAACAAGTATCGAAACGTCTTCGCCCTCTCTGACAACGACATTGGGAGAACGAATCTGACATACCACCGTATAGACACGGGATCAGCTCGTCCTATTAAACAACCATCTAGAAGAGTTCCATGGGCTAAGCAAGAAGAAGTCAACTACCTGGTGAAGAACATGGAAGAACAGGGGGTAATCGAACCATCGCAAAGTACTTGGACGACGTGATAGTACTGGGAAAGACATTCGAAGACCACCTCCAGAATGTCGAAGAAGTGATCAAGAAGCTTTCAGCAGCCAAGTTGAAACTCAGTCCCAAGAAATGCCATCTGTTCTGTTAGGAGGTGAAATATCTTGGCCACGTTATCACCTCAGAAGGAATAAGAACTGATCCTGACAAGACTGAAGCTGTGAGAAGTTGGCCTGTCCCGAAGAACCAACTTGAGAAGCTTTTTGGGGCTGTGTTCCTATTACCGACGATTCGTAAAGGGATTTGCAGATATAGCTCGACCGCTCCACAAGTTAACAGAGGATGGTGTCCCTTTCCAATGGTCAGAACGATGTCAGCAAGCTTTTAAAACACTGAAGTCTACCCTTTCTCAAGCCCCAATACTGACGTACCCACAGTTCGACACAGACTTCATTGTCGATACGGATGCCAGCAATGTAGGAATTGGTAGTGTACTGTCGCAGATGCAGGAAGGAAAAGAAAAAGTCATTGGCTACTTCAGTAAGGCACCGTCAAAGCCGGAGCGAAACTATTGCGTGACCCGTAGAAAATTGCTGGCAGTCGTCAAAACTCTCGAACATTTCCATAAGTATCTCTACGGACAAAAATTCCTGTTAAGGACAGACCATGCGTCCCTGAAATGGCTGCTGCAGTTTAAAAACCCAGAGGGACAACTGGCTCGATGGCTACAGCGGCTACAAGTATACGACTTCAGCATCGAGCATCGTGCTGGAAAACAACATGGTAACGCTGATGCCCTCTCGCGAAGACCATGCTCGAAGAACTGCAAACATTGCATTGGCCGCCGAAATGAAGGAACCAGTTAACTCGGCAAGGATCTGTCAGACGATGGTGGAACCTGAAGAACACTGGCAGAACGAAGACCTAGCGAAAGACCAAGATAACGACGAAGACATTAAACCGATACTGCGGTGGAAAAAGGCAGGAACAGCACGACCTACCTGGGCAGATGTTAGTAGTGCGAGTACCATCACGAAGAGCTATTGGGCCTTATGGGATTCGCTCATCGTCAAGAATGGGGTACTAAAACGAGTGTGGGAAAGCCCTAACGGAACTAAAATTCGATATCAAGTAGTTCTCCCGAAGAACAGAGTCAACGAGGTGCTGACAGAAGTCCATGGAGGTGTTGGTGGAGGACACTTTGGAGTAACAAAGACGTTGGAGAAGGTGCGAGAGCGATTTTATTGGCTAAAGTGTAGAAGAGACGTCGAAAATTGGTGTAGGAAGTGTCCAACGTGTGCGTCAGCCAAGGGACCTCAGACTCGAAGCCGAGGGCGAATGAAACACTACAATGTTGGTGCCCCATTGGAGAGAATAGCTCTGGACGTAGCAGGACCATTCCCAACAATAAGTACATCTTGGTAGTGATGGACTATTTTAGCAAATGGCCCGAAGTGTACGCAATACCAAACCAAGAAGCTACTACGGTCGCTAGAATGCTGGTGAACCAATGGATCAGTCGGTATGGAGTTCCGATGGAGATCCACTCTGACCAGGGACGGAACTTCGAATCCACGGTATTCCGGGAAGTCTGTGAGCTGCTAGGAGTACAGAAAACTAGGACCACTCCATTACATCCACAATCTGACGGAATGGTCGAACGGTTTAACGCGACGCTGGAAACCAATTTAAAAATGGTTGTCAACGATCACCAGACAGACTGGGACCAGCACATACCTTTGTTCCTGTTGGCCTATCGAAGTGCGGTTCATGAGACCACCGGCAAAACACCAGCCAGCATTTTCTTTGGAAGAGAGCTGAAGTTACCGATGGACATCCGGTTTGGACACCCAGAAGATTGGCGACCTTCGGCTACCGACTACGCACAGCAGCTACAGGAACGACTCGATACCATCCATAGAGCCGTTCGTAACAAAATCCAAGTAGGGAGTGACCGCATGAAGACCAGGTACGACCGGAGAGCCAACAGCACAGGATTCAGAGAAGGGGACCAGGTGTGGCTTTACAATCCTGTCCGTCGAAAAGGGCGCTCACCGAAGCTACAGCGAGCCTGGGAAGGACCTTACACCGTGGTCAGAAGACTGAATGACGTGGTCTACCGTATTCAGGGAGGACCAAAAGCCAAGATGAAAGTTGTGCACTTGGACCGCTTGGCGCCCTACAAAGGTCAAGACATTGATCGGGACGATCAATTCTAAGAAGGGGGCAGTGTTACGAGTACTTGCCAATTAAGTTGGTGTGAGCATAATTAATGAACATCTTCCCTGATTACATAAGGAATATTCTCGGCTTTCCTGAAACATCTAGAAAACACCAGCAAAGATCAATGGGAAAACAATTGGATTACTAGACGGCTGTAGAATACCCTAGAAAAAGGCTGAGAAGACTATAAAAGGCGGACGAGACACTCACACCGAGTTAGTTGACAGTTGACAGTGGACAGCTGATGTTTGGAAGCGATCGATAGGCGATACAGGCGAACCATAGAGGCGATAGAGTTCATAGAGAGCGATAGATAGTGTCTACCGGAACGGCGATTAAAGGAGACTTTTAGTAAAATAAATTGTGCAGACTTGTTTATAACTGTAGTGTAGTCAAATTAACTTTAGTATTTAAATAAATTCGTTGTTTTGTTTTGTTAATTGTGTTTTCTGTGACCGAACACGTCACAATTGTTTTCAACAGCGCACCTAAGTTTGGAATGAGAACTATAATGAAATCATGATGTATTTATCAAATCCGTAACAGTAACGACCCTTGTTCAGATCATTTTCTTTAACAATGACCAGTACCCCATGCTTATTTCGTTGCCCACAATTCATACACATATCTTTGAATTTATCAAACGACATATCAGTATTAACATGATCGTTATATATATGTTTCAAATTTAAATCATCCTGTTTAACCCTCAAGTACCATGGCGGGGTCAAATTTGACCCCACAACT
This sequence comes from Agrilus mali, assembly GCA_029378335.1. Lineage (NCBI taxonomy): Eukaryota > Metazoa > Arthropoda > Insecta > Coleoptera > Buprestidae > Agrilus > Agrilus mali. The sequence continues at coordinate 16,143,835 of CM055660.1, forward strand.
ATTGAATCGTACGTTCTGACAATGAAACGTCGAAATACATGCTCACGCGCCCGTCTAATCTCTAGGCATGTTTTGATCTCTCGGTATGCGGAAACGGCAGTCCATTCGTTCAGTCGTTGTTGAGTTATACGTCAATAGGGTCAAATTTGACCCGCCCATGGTGTAAGTGTAACAAAATTGATTTGTGTTAAGGTTTGGAGATGGCGAGTAGCAGCAATAGTAAAAGGTCTCTAACGGAAAATGAGATTGAACAAGAATTAGAAGACGGTATGGATTATGGACAATTAGGCAGTGACGTTGAGTTTTCGGATCATCCAAGTGAACATAGTGATCATGAATCGGAATCTGAACAATCAATAATTAGTGAAGATGAGATAGACAACTCGGCAAATGACAACGTTATTACTGATAGTGATTCTACTGATGGCAATGAAGCAAATCCAATTACTGGTGGTAGGAAAAGGTTTTATGGTAAAAATAGATTCAAGTGGGCCAATACTCCTCCTGTCTACTCGAGAATACGAAGGCATAATATCGCTCATTTAAAACAACAGTCACAACTCAAAATTCTTGATTTTTCCTGTTGTATGATAAACCATTACCAAAACTACTATAGTATCTTCAGGAAGAACGACACAAGTGAACTTTCGGGAGATGGCGCAAGTGTAGATATTGCTCTGCTGGAAAAACCGTAAAACCTGTAGTGAAACAGTGACACAATCAGTGTTGTATGTGAGTCTGTGGCTAACACTTATGTAAAATTGTGCAAGAGTGACACATCTCAAAAAAGGTCAATTAGGTGAGTATATTTTTTAAGTCTATAATGACACATTTGGAAATGTGACACTATTTCTTGTAAAATTGCATTTATTATTATGTGGAGTATTCAAGAAACAGAGTCACATTTCTTTTTGTGTCATAATTTCTCTAAACTCTTGTGTATTTTATTTGCATAGTTTTCTATAATAGTGCCACTTTATGATTTGTGTCATTGTATCTTCAATACAAGCAAACTTTGAACATGATATTTTCGACTATGTCATTATTGATTTTAAAACATTGAGTTTATTTGCTTTAAAATTACGAAATTTGAAGTAACGGCGTAATTAGCTTTTCGAGGCATTACTTCATTTTTCCCATTTGTATTGACGTTACTTATTTTCTCTCAGCGATGTATTCGAACCGTACCTTACATATCCTGAACAACGCAACATCTGGAATTTGTGAAGGAATATGCAAAGATAAAAATTCAAAATGTAAGCCTTTCGACATACACTCCATATTCAATCGATTTTTATGAAGTTTTTTTTATTTAGGTGCCACTAGTAACCCAATTTTGAATGTGGAGTCAGTCATCCATCAATTTAGAAAGCATTACTCCAATGAATTCAACTTATCAACCAATCCAGATGCAGGCCCCAGACGACTCAAGGCTGTTGGATACTGGTACCAGTGACATCTGTATTATTGATCATCGTTCATCAAAAACCAGAGAAAGTGACTTATTACTAGTGACTTCAGCGAATATTCAAGAGGATAAAAATTCATCAGACATACCTGTAAATCTAGATACTGGGGAAAACCAAAATGAACAAGCTCGATTTGACGAATTAAATTCTCGCTACAGTGAAGACTCCGATGATTCATTGAATGATGCGAATTATGTTGAATCATCTACATCTTCTACCTCCAGTACCTGCTCAGGATGTAGCGAATTTTCAAATTCTGAAACCGAAAATACTAATCCAAACCTTGAGCAGGATTTAAACATACATGCCGGAATATCTGAGACAAAACAAAAGAAAAGGAAGCTAGGACATCAAATGTGGAAGAAAAATGTTTCGAAGCGTTTAAGGAACACTGGCAAACAGTATGTAAATAATAAAACAAAAAAGATCTACCCAGAAAAAAAAATTTTGCCACCTTGCTCAGAGAAATGTAAGTTACAATGCTTTAGAAAAATTTCTGAAGACGATCGAGCAGAGATTTTTAAAAAGTATTGGGATTTAGGTAATACTCAGAGGCAGTGGGATTTCATTGCGGCCAGTATGTCTATCATTAAACCTAGGTATAGATATGTCAGACAAGGTAGCAACAGGAAACCAAACAACGCCTTCTATTTCAATGTAGGAGGTGAAAACATACGTGTATGTAAACATTTTTTTAAAAACACATTAGCCATCAATGATAGACCCATAAGAACTGTATTGAGCAAAAGAGATCCCCACCATCCTCAGTTTGTTGATAATGATCGTAGGGGTAAGCATGCTAACCATAGTAGTATAGGTGAAGAACTGAAACGGAGCGTGAAAGATCACATAGGTTCAATTCCACGGATTCCGAGTCACTACTGCAGAGCCAATACGAGTAAAGAGTTTATTGAAGGCGGATTAACTGTTGCTGACCTTCATCGGAGCTACAGGGCTATGAGGGAGGAAGCCGGTAAAGTAGCCGTTGACTATGCCATTTATTATAGAATATTTAAGGAGGAGTACAATATATCATTCTATACGCCAAAAAAGGACCAATGCGAGCTATGTGCGGCATATGAAATTGCAAATGCCTCTGACAAGGACAAAATTAGAGAAAAATACGAGAAACATTTAATCCAAAAAGATCTTTCTCGATTAGAGAAACAGAAAGACAAGCAATCCGAAGATTGTGTGGCCGTTTACGACCTACAAGCAGTGTTACCATGTCCTAGAGGTTCCACGTCGGCATTTTAATACGTATCAAAGCTGAATGTTTTTAATTTTACCATTTACGACATTAAAAGCAATGAATGCATTTGTTATGTCTGGAACGAAGCTCAGGCTCATCGTGGAGCAAACGAGATTGGTTCATGTGTACTGAAATATTTAGAAAAGCTTAATGAAACATTCGAGAATGAACGGAATGTGATCCTATACTCCGATAATTGCGCTGGACAGCAAAAAAACAAAAACCTTTTGGCACTCTACTTGCACGCAGTCAAAACGCTACCAAAAATTAAAACCATTACACACAAATACTTAGTAACCGGACACACCCAAAATGAGGGTGATAATGCTCATTCTTTGATTGAGAGGAATATAAAGAAATACTTAAAATCTAGTCCAATATATCTCCCAGAACAATACATCACACTGATACGAACATAAAAAAAAAACGGGAGATGATGTATAAAGATTTCTATGATCTTAAACATTTAGCTTTAACTATAGGACTTCGTAACTGTTCGCGATTGAAAATTTCAGAAGTGCAAGTATTAAAAGTTGATCAAAACTGCCCTAATCACGTTTTTTACAAAACATCATTCGATCAAGAAAATTTCGATGAAGTTGTCATTGATTCACCCAGAACAAATCGTTCCAAAGCTGGTGCTGAGCTTGTTTATTTAAAAAAGGCATACAGCAATAAGACTGGCATCAGTCAGAGCAAAAAAGATAGCATCCTGTCTCTGTTTCATGAGACAAGTGAGAAGAAAGCCTCAGTTCCCAAAACTTACAAACCATACTATGAGAATCTCTGATAAAATCAGTAATTCAATTAGTTTAGTATGTTTATTCCTTTGTGCCGTCCCTTATTTAAACGTTTCCTTATTTAAACAGAGTGTTTTATAAAGTTTTAAATATGTAAACTTAAATTGAGAATTAAATACATTTTATTTTGTTGACTTGTGTCCTAATTTTATTTCGAAATCTGTAAACAGTGACACATGTAATCAAATTTCACTTCTTATTAAAAATTATTTTCTAGTAATGCCAAAAACAGTTGAACAAGTGGGTGAGCCTAGTTTTGTTATAATATCTACAGTAAGAGCCTTCTCAGTATCATATTATGTTGCTTAAACTGTACTCCAATTTTTCAAATACGTTTTCTGAAAATATGCATTTTTTGAATTGTGTCACTGTTGTTTTAAATGAGCGATATAGTAAGTCACTTACCTGGTGTTATTGGAAAAGCTCGGGCTACTAGGCCTGAAAACCCAATTCAAGCCTGGGAATGTCTCATTGATGACGATATATTGCAAATAATAGTCGAAAAAAGTAATGGAAGGATCACTGATATGGCTTGTAGATATAACACGCACAACATTTCTTGTCAGTACACAAACCATATAGATTCCATTGAAATGAGGGCATTTTTAGGACTCTTGTATTTAGCAGGGATTTTCAAATCCAATAACGAAGATTTGAGAGCATTATTCGCAACTGATGGTATCGGTCGTGACATATTTCGTGCTACGATGTCATTGAATAGATTTAATTTTTTACTGTCTGCTCTGTGTTTTGATGATCGGACTACAAGACCACAACGAATTGCCGATGGAGACACACTTGCTGCTATATCGGATGTTTTGAATAAATTCATTACAAATTGTCAATCAAATTACAGCTGTGGTGAATACTTAACTATAGATGAAATGCTTACAGCTTTTAGGGGCAGGTGAAAATTTAGAATGTACCTTAAAAATAAGCCGGGCAAATATGGGTTGAAAATGCAATGTTTAGTGGATGCTAGAACACATTATCTGCTAAATGCCTTCTTATACAGTGGTAAGGGGACCCACAAAACGAATCCAAGAAAATTTGCCATTCCTACATTAGACGTTTTGACTTTGATACCTCCCATAGCAGGAACCAATAGGAACATTACGGCGGACAATTGGTTCTCATCAAAAGAGTTAGTGAAAGAACTACAAAAACAAAGCCTAACGTACGTCGGAACTGTAAAAAAAAATAAAAGGGAAATTCCTAATCAATTTCTCCCTAACAAAAATAGACCCCAGAATTCTTCTATATTTTGATTTACAAAAAATGAGACTCTTGTGTAATTCGTACCCAAAAAAAATCGTGCAGGTATATTACTGTCATCGATGCATCACACCGACACCATAATACAAGAAAAACCTGAAATTATCAATTTTTATAATGAGACCAAAGGAGGAGTGGATTCAATGGATCAAAAATGTGCATGCTATAAAACTGGAAGAAGAACAAGAAGATGGCCCCAAGCGGTATGGTTTCGTATCTTAGATATTGGTGGGGTAAATAGCAATGTTATCTTAAATGGATCGGCGAACAACAAATCAATGGAAAGAAGAATATTTTTGACGACTTTGGGACGAGAACTTATTGAGCCACATCTGAGGCGCCGATCTCAAGCAAATAATTTGCCCAGAGAACTTCGTACTATCATCTGTAGGATTACTGGGGTTCGGGAACCAGTGCCTCCTCGTGGTCAAATAGAAAGGGGAAGCAAGAGGGGAAGGTGCCATTTTTGTCCCTATTCAAGAAATCAAAAGAAGGAGAGTGTCAAATGTGACGTATGTAGGAGATATATTTGTCAAAATCATGCAAGCAAAAAGGTGTTATGCCAATTATGTGTTGACAGGTGAGCTCTAAAACGTGTCTGTTATTTTTGAAACAAGACCTCCAAAAGTGTTTTTATTGTTGCAGGGAGGATCTTTGAGGTTTCAATCGACCAAAAACCAGCCACAAACCAAAGAAGAAATTTTCTGTTCTGATATTTTTTAATAATTTTCATAATGATGATTTGTAGAACTGACATTTAATTTTAACACATTTAATATAAATAACAGATGTTTTGATGAATATTTTTTTTCTTGGACATATTGATAGAATTACCCAAAGATACTCCAAATGCAAAAAGCAGAAAAAATATGTTGCAGGCATTGGAAAAATAAGGGGGTCAAATTTGACCCTGCCATGGTGCGAACGTAACTTTTTCCCGCCATGGTACTTAAGGGTTAAATAAAAATAATAAATTAGCATTATCTCGAATCAGATGTTTTGGTATGCATGTGTACGTTTGACAGAGATAGAAACAATCAATGTTTTTATGTCGAGTCATGCTAAAATAATCACGTATTTTATCCTGTTTTGAAGAGGCAATATCATCAAAGATAAAAATATTAGATATTAGACAATTTAGGCCAATCAACTTATTTTTCCACGTTAGATTTGACTTCTGGCTTCCACCAAATTAAAATGTCGTCAGATTCCATATCAAAAACAGCTTTTTCCGCGAACGGTCGTCACTGTGAATACGTTAAGATGCCGTTTGGTCTAAAAAATGCCCCGAGTACTTTCCAACGCTGCATGAACTTGGCATTGCAAGGACTAACTCCCGAGCAATGTTTAGTTTACATTGACGATATAATTATTTTCGGAAAAAATCTTAAAGATCACAATAGTCGGCTAATTAATGTATTTGATAGATTAAGAAAACACCGGTTAAAAATTCAGTTAGACAAGAGCGAGTTCTTAAGAAAGGAAACGGTTTTCTTAGGACACGTTATAACACAAGAAGGCATAAAACCTAACCCCGAAAAAATAGAATGCATAAAAAATTTTCCAATACCAAAAACACCTAAAAATATAAAACAATTTCTCGGCTTAACCGGATGTTATAGAAAATTTATTCCTAATTATGCACTTATTTCCAAACCCCTTACTTTGCTATTAAAGAAAGAATGTAAATTTCAATGGACACAAAAGGAACAAGAATCGTTTGAAAAATTACGCGATAGTTTAATATCCGAACCCATTTTACAATATCCCAATTTTGATGAGGACTTTGTATTGGCTACAGACGCGAATAAGTACGCCGTAGTAGCTGTGTTATCGCAGGGGGACATAAAAAGTTCACTACCCATTGCTTACGCATTTAGAACGTTAAATCCTGCAGATACGCGATATTTAGCGATTGAGCGCGAACTTTTGGCCATCGTTTGGGCGTTAAAACATTTCAGACCCTACCTTTACGGTAAAAAGTTTAAGATAATCACAGATCACCAACCTTTAAGATGGTTGTTTAATGTAAAAGACCCTACATCGCGTTTAATGCGTTGGCGATTACAAATTGCAGAATATGATTACGAAATCGTATATAAATCAGGTCGCTTGAATACGAATGCAGACGCATTATCTAGGATCTTTGTTTCTGAAGATACCAATGAACAAGAAAATGCCGAAAATTCCAACAAGTAGTAGTTCAATTGAAGAGTTTACTCCTATAAAATATGCAATTTATCCTAAGATTACTGACTATGATGTAATAATGTTAAGAAATTTTAGTTGTAGGAAACAAATTAATGCCCTTCTGGCAGATACTGATTTGAAAACACCACTTCGTGAGTTTGAAGTGACTACGCTAAAATCCACAGGTAAAACATTAGTAATAGATAATACCATTTCTGAAAATAATTTAAAGTTAAACATTCAAAATATGCTAGTATTGTTTCGTGATGATAGAATTATTGTAATTAGTCCTACAGATGAACTAGATAAAGTAATAGAACAACATGGTTTTGATAAAACTATTACGGTAGCACGTTTCATAAATATTCCTTTACCTGAAGAAATAAAAATTAGTATAATAAAGAAATTTCATGAACATCCTCTCAATAATCATAAAGGTATTACCGAAACTTTAAATAAATTAAAAGAAGAATATGCATTTCCAGGAATGGATGATTTAACATCAAAAGTAATAAACTCGTGTGAAATTTGCATAAAAAACAAAACCGATAGGGTATCTCATAGAACTCCTTATGTAATACCTAAAATACCAACTAATATAAATGAAAGATTAAACGTTGATACAGCAGAACTTAAGGCAGGAAATCGTAAAATATATATTTTAGTTGTGCAAGATGACTTAAGTAAATTTTGTCAAGTATACCCTTCTCAGGAACCCATTTCCGGATCATTTACTAACACATCGTTACTTAAATATTTTTCCGCGTTTGGTTTTCCTAAAAGAGTACATAGTGATCAGGGAATCGAATTTTTGAATAAAACCATCGAAAAATTAATCAAAGATCTTAGTATAAAATGGACAAAAAGTTCAATCTATTATCCTCAAAGTAACGGTTCTGTTGAAAGATTAATTTCAACAATAAAATAATCATGCAAAACCCTTTATGCAAGTAAAATAATTTCGAAATAATTCACATGGCTGTTCATAATTACAATATTTCAATTAATCAGGGTCATAATCACACTCCTTATGAAATTATGTTTGGAATTAAACCTCCTCAGTTAGATACAGATAGTAATGAAAATGAATCGGAAATCGACCTTACTGTACGAAACGAAACTATAGCACAAATCAGGGAAAATGCTAAACAAAATAAAAGGGTTAATTCAGAAAAAACTAAAGTTAGGTATGATAAGAACGCCAAGCAGATTTCTACATTTTCAATTGGTGAAAAAGTATATGTTAAAATGAAAAGGCAAGGTGATAGGAAATTAAAATACTATGGTCCTTTCCAAATAATAAAGAAAATAAATTATTATTCTTATGAAATTGCTTGCCCCACTCCCAAAACAGTTAATTTGTCTAGAATTAAAAGAATTCCATTTCAATAAAAATATATTATTATTTTTTTTTTGCAGAAGAGAAAAAGGAAAACAATGTTTTGTGTAGCAGCTCTCCTTATCATAACCTTATTCTATTCCCCTTGTTTAAATCAACCTTCAATAACAATTAATAACTTACCGCAAAATTCAGGACTTTATTTAAAATTATTAGGAAATTTGAAGGTATTTGAACAGACTTATTCAATTATAATCTATAAAGATATTTCACCTTTGTATGAAAATTTAGAGAAATTAAATAATATTGTAAATAAGATTAATCAGATGGAAAATAAATTGTTAGGAACTCATCATGGGTACGTACACGCGTTAACATTAAAACAAAATGTAAATAAAATGAATCAGCAATTGAAAACCAAATTTTGCTTTCCACAAATACTAGTAATAGAAACAAAAGAGGTTGGATTGATGTAATTGGCTCAGGCCTTCACACTATCTTTGGCGTAATGGATGCCAATGATGAGCAGGAAATTGATGAAGCAATAGAATCACTACAGAAATCTAATAAAAAAAATTTAAATTTGATAGATAATACTGTGCACATCATAAAGGATGTGATTAAAGATTTTAATTCCACCTTAGCTAGTCTACATGCTAACGAAGAAAAAATAGCCTCTTATTTTGAATCGATTGAAACCAAATTAAATCAAAATTCCCATCAAACAGCAAGTAATGAGTTTCAACTTCAACTTTTGAATCTTGTTGTATTATGTAATGAGATTACATTAAATATGGAAGCAGAAATAATAAAAAGTTTGAGATCAAATTCTCTTTTCTAGAGTTAATATTGTGCCAATTATCAATTATACCACCTGATTCCTATTCCTGTTTTACAATCAAAAAACCAAAAATTTCTCTTACTTTTTCCTAAACATCCTTACATGGCTGTTGATAAAACTAGAGGTCACTACATACCGATTGAGCGCATCTCGGAGCTTCAAATACAGAATGGAGAATACTTCATTAGAGATCCAATGATAATAAACAAGAACGATGCCACATGTGAAAGTGAGGTCATCTTTAATGAAAAATGGTCAAGTTTATGCCAACCGCTAAAAGCTTCATTTCAATCGGAGGAAATTCAACGCATCGAGGAAAATCAATGGCTGGTTATAATCACAAAGCCTTTGGACTTCACATACAAGTGTAATAAAGAGTATATAACTACAACGAAACTTATTTTGGGTCCAGCGTTATTACAATGAATTCCCCATGTACTGGAGTTGTTGGAAATACATTTAAGATCAACTACTTGAGGAACAGTATACTCAAGAAAAACTTAACGGATATGACTATCCCGATTTCTGAGAATTGTGTCGACCAACCCTTCAACGAACATTTGAGACTACAACCGATTTCAATTCATGGTGTAAATAAAGAGGAAATTCTACTGGCAACTCATAGGCTGGACACAATCGAGAACGAGATCTAAAAAGAAAAATTGAACCCACTTATTCATCTCACATCGATACCATGGTGGAAGAAGGTCTTATCGGTGATTGGTTCAGTGCTAATTATGTTATCATGTTGTTGTTGTTGTTTCCCGGGTTGTAAGACTAATTAAACCACGTTGGTTTCCGTTTTCCGGGAATGACTGTAACAAGTGCATAAAGATTTTTAATATAAATCAACCTGGATCGGAAATTATTCCGAGAAGAACAACGACCCAATCAAGGACTTATATGGAACCCACTGTACGATTCTCTCGTGGACTGACTGTTTTACATGAAAACTTTTCGAGTCGTATGGAAAATTCGGATGAAGGCTTTCCAAGAAAGGAATCTGTTAGTTGGAAATTAACCACAAATTATGAAAAATAAAGACAATGATATATTTTATTTAGATTATAAACAATTTTTGTATATTCTATACTCAAACAAATATCCCATTTTAGTTTAAGTCATTCTTATGTATCAATTATTAACTATTATTGCTTTTATATCAGATACAATAATTTTTCAAACAAATTTGCGATTTAAAAAATTAATTTGGTTGAAACTAACGGTGGAGGAATGTTATGATTTCAGTTACTCATCAATAGATATTGTTTGTTGCATTATCTGTTTCCACTTATGAAATGCTCATACTGAATACTCTTAATTATTGTTCGACTGTTTATATTTACAGACTGATTTGGTTTTGTACGGACGGGAAGTCACGTCTCATTTAAGCAAATACTACCCTTAGTCGTTAAGAAATTAGTATGCTAGGTCAGTTAATAACCAGCTCTTGATTAATACACTCATTTTTCTAATAACGTTCGAATAAAGTATTATATTAGTAGTACGGAAGTTTTATTCCTCATATGTGTATTACTGATACTCATAAGTAATACTTTATAAAATAATAATGTTCAATAATTGAACTTCTACTGGATTGAGTGATTTTTCCTATATAAGTGAAGCAACGTCTTCGGCAATCATATCAATTCTTACAAGTAGTAGAAATATAATATTCCTTTGGATTGGAACCCCAAAGTGCAATATAACAATATGTATAATATTAAAAAGACATATGCTGAAGTTTTTTATTTATTTATATTATTTATACAGGCTAAGAAAACCATTTATGCTCACAAATTTAGACAAGAATTGTTGAAACAGTTTCCATGGGTAAAATTACTTAAAACAGGAGATAAAATATGTGCTGTATGTAACAAATCGATTGAAGGAGGCATAAACGAAACCACCTCCACAAAAAAAATACCAAAAAAGTTACAATTAGCGGAAACATTGAAGAATTACGTAAAGAACCTTCAGAACAAAATAGACTGAGAGTTGCAGTTAAAGAAGCCGAGTATAAATTATGTATGGGACTTATCGCAGAACACAATTGTCCAATGATACTGATGGATCATGTTCCTAAACTTTTAATATCCAGCATTCCAGATTCCCAAATAACAAAAAATATGAATTGTGGAAGAACCAATACTACTCAAATAATTCATATGTTGAGAACCGAGGCTGAATCTTAACTTGTGCAACATTTGAAGTTAAAAAAAATTTCCATAATAGTAGATGAAACTACAGACATCTATACAAAAAATGTTTAGCAGTTCTTGGCCGTTTTGTGGATACAAACCAAAGTTCCATTAAAGACCAGTTGTTTTCACTTGTAGAGGTAGAGGATTGCTCGGCAAATGGTCTTACGAAAGCCATTCTGGATCTACTAGAGAAATTTGAAATTGACCACAATAATGTAATTGGTTTTGGTGCAGACAACGCGTCTGTTATGATGGGTCAGATAGGGGGTGTACAAGCAAAACTAAAAGAAAAGATAGATGAAAATACTTTTGTTTTTGGTTGTATATGTCATTCGCTGCATTTGTGTGCATCAGATGCAACTAAAAAAATTCCCTCTTGGGTAGAAGAATTTGTTCAGGACATTTACAATTATATATCTAGAAGTCCAAAAAGACTTGCAGTGTATCAACAATTTCAAGAGTTTGTTGACTTGAAACCTAACAAACTATTGAGGCCAAGTCAAACGAGATGGCTATCGTTAGAGGTAACATGCAAACATATTTTTATTTTTTAAATTTAAATTGCAACAATTTTTAGATGGTAGTCAGACGAATCTTGGAACAATGGCAAGCCCTAAAATTGTATTTTACTGGCGAAGTCGCAGAGTAGAAAGATCTGTCACGACCAAAACTTATTTTAGACAAATGTAGCAATCCAGAAATCGAATTATACCTTACGTTTTTATGTTACATTTTACCCTTAGTGAACAAACTGAACATAGAATTTCAATCTGAAAAACCAAAAATTCACATATTGTATGAAAGAGTTTCTTCACTATTCAAAACCATTCTAAAAAATTATTTAAAAAATGATTATGTTAATTCTGTTGTTTAACAAAACTATTACTTGGGTTTGAAATTATTAATAGTTTGTTTTTAAAAAATTTAATTAACATGAAATATTAAAAAGAAAACGTGCTCGGGCGCCACTTTGTCAAACAAAGAAAAGAATAAATGAAACGACAACTTTCTTGGGCACCGGGTAGTGCATCGGTGGTTCCTGCAGAATCCTGAAGCTTTAGAGAGCTCGAAGCTCTCTTAAAAAAAACCAAATAAAACTTGAAGAGTATATTAACAAGAAATTACACACAACAAAATAAACAACAAAACTTACAATTACATATGTAGCCCACCAAAAAGAAGAGTTCCCTGCTCCAATGTAGGGACTGGAAGCTGGTTTCAGGGTATAGTCGGGGACTTCTCGTGCTGTGTTGTGAGGCAAGAGGATATCAGCGAAATAGCTTCATGAACCAACCTTTTAATCTTCAGGGGGCCGCCTGCAGGAATTTATCGGCCTCTAACTGGTTATTGAGATTAGTTAGAAACCAGAGCTTTGTCTATTTGCCTTTATAAAATAGTTTACAGGATGTCTTCACCCCTACCCTTTAATCCCAGCCCCCTAATCCAACCGGAACCTATTCTAAGAAAATTTCAATGGGCTGACAAATAAGGGCACAAATAAAAGTGCTGATAAATTTCCTAAAACTAAAAAATATTAATCAAATGTTAAAAAGTTGTTCGCATTGAAGATGCTTAAAAAAACGGATAAAAAGGGAGGAGTAGGGGTGTCTGTCGTTAAACCAACATGCACTCAAGATACACCCCAGAAACCATAAAAAATTTTGACTATTAAAAATATATAAATTAAAAAGTGAGAAAAATTAATTAAATGAAGAAATTTAAAAATTGGCCACAAAGGCCCAAAAGATTACAAATATACTGTTAGATATTTAAAAAAGAGGCCACGTGGTAATAAGGAAAATTTTGTAAAAATTAATCAGTTACATCAAAAATGAATACTGAGTGAATAGCAAAGAAAAGATTTTAAAAGAAATAATTAATATGAGTGAATTTTACATGAACTATTAAAATGCAAAGGTAAGTGGATCAAAAAAAAAACTCTCGCAAAACCAAGTACAGAACACCAACAGAAAAACACACATACACGTCACGTCAGTCTCAAGGATCGAGGAAGAAGACCTCGAGCACCGACCGGAAAATTTCATCGATCCCTCCATCGATCGCCTAGTCCTGCGCGAAGGTTGTTAGCCTTAATGATAAGACGGAAGGTCGATCAACATTAAGAAATAATCAACAAAACTGAACCAAGACAAAGACAAACTGAATCGAAATAAATAAAACTTCAGTAACGGGATTTTTCATAGAAAAAAAACGTTACAAACCCCTATTACCAGGAAAAAGAGGACTGACAGCCAGCCTACCAGTAGGTAATCGAAAACGAAAAACATAATAACGGTACGAGAGCTAAGAAAGGGAACCAAAAATCTAATACGAATCTAATACAAAAGAATCGAGGAACTGAAACTCAAACAGACAATTACTAAAAATAAAAAATGGAGGCTAATTGCCTAACTAAACGAAAATTATTGGTCAATTCGACCAGACAATGCTACTGCATTGGAAAACGAAAACTAAAACTTCATTTAAAATGCATAGCACTTATAATCAAGCGCCCAAGGCAAACGAAAATAAATTAAAAAGAACGGCATTCAATATTCTGCACTTACTATGTAAGCGCCTATAGCAGACGTAAAGGATTTAAATAACGGCATTTGTATATCCTGCACTTACTATGTAAGCGCCTATAGAAGACGTAAAGGATAATCGCAGTCAACGCACGAAACAATTTTTGCCATTCGGCAAATCGGGTAACACACCCTGTCAAACGAACTCAATAGATTAGTCACCTCTTTATCACGTAACGAAAATCACTCGAGGAAATCGCATGTGCAAATAGCACCCTCAGAACCTCACTCTCTCACCATAAAAAAATCGCAATCTATACCGCATCTAAAATGCAAAACTTAGAAACACCAGAAATAGGCCTACAGCCCAACGCTGCATCTAAAATGCAAAATTCTGAAACATCAGAAATAGGCCCACAGCCCAACACTGCATCTAAAATGCAAAACTCACACTAAGAAAAGGCCTAATGCCCTAAACTGCATCTAAAACGCAAAAATCATAAACGCCAAAGACAGGCCCAAAGCCCAAAACTGAATCTAAAATGCAAAACTCACACTAAGAATAGGCCCAAAGCCCTAAACTGCATCTAAAATGCAAAACTCATAAACGCCAAAAACAGGCCTAAAGCCCAAAACTGCATCTCAAATGAAAAACTCATAAACGCCAAAGACAGGCCTTAAGCCCAAAACTGCATCTCAAATGCAAAACTCATAAACGCCAAAGACAGGCCTAACGCCAAAAACTGCATCTAAAATGCAAAACGCAAAAACGCCAAAAACAGGCATACGCCCAAAAACTACATCTAAAATTCAAAACTAAGAGACACTAAAAATAGGCCTACGCCCAATACTGCATCTAAAATGCAAACCTCAGAGACACGAAAAATAGGCCTACGCCCAAAACTGCATCTAAAATGCAAAACGCAAAGGTACCAACAATACTACATCAGGACCCGAACCTGAAAACGTAGATACATTCCGCATTCGGAAATCACAGCACTCACTGCCAGAAAAAACCTAACCGCAATCAAATATTGCACCGCATAATATGCCAAACGAATACGCACAGAAAACTGCATCAACAAATGCACAACTGTATCAAAACTGCATACAAAATCACCCTGCATAGGGAAAACGCATCCAAACTGCACCATAAATGTGCAACAACAAATCACCTGCACCAAAATGTGCAAAAATCTAAACTGCCCTGAAACAAATGCAAAAAACCTAAACTGCACTTGTCAAGACAAGTGCAGGAATCTAAACTGCAGCTATCTGCAAACCAAAATGCAATACCAAATCACATCTCATAAACATCGCACTCATAGAGCATCCAACACTCATAAAAGGTATCAACTATGAAAAAATCGAAATCACTAAACTAAACTCAAAAGGCATGTGCATCGAGCACCAACAAAAAAACGAAAAAATCACTTGAAAGTGAAAATAAAATTCAAAAACATAAATCTACATTCCTAGCTGTAAAAAATGCATTCTAAGCTAGAATGAAACTTAACGGTGGGACTATTCCGACTTAAGTCGAAAACGTAAACTAAAAACTTTCCTACTCGGGAATAAAACGAAACTTAATCCAAAATGGAATTCATAGAATTCTTTGAAAACGAAAATATAAAAAATTAATTGGCTAAAAGCCATACGTAAAATTTTTCTTTTATTTCAGTATGCAGTCAGGTACTACAGGACAGGAAAGGGACGGTAAGACCCCACGGGAACCTAAGCAAGAAAGAAAGAAAGACCTGAAAAACTGATATCCATTTCCTACGAAATGCCAAATAACAGTCAAAAAGTGTACAGTTGGGGTTCCAGCCCGAAGTAAAATGACCTGAAAGTATTAGGATTGAGGAGGCGAAAAACGAAAGTGAAACGTAGTAAATTCCAGAGGTGAACTTGGGAAATGAAGCCAGGAATTGTTATAGGCAAATTATGAATCGAAAAATATGATAATGAATACGAAAGGAAGTAAGATACGCATACACAAGGGAAACTCTCTTCGAAGGGGAGACACAACCTCATTCACTCTGGTTGTGAGCCCGATTACCCCTAAGACACGCATACGCTACGAACCCAAAACCTTTGGCCGATTCATGCCCCTAAAAAAACTCGCGATGGGGTTGTCCCATGCACTCACAGATTCACTACTAAAGGAAAGCACGAGAAAAGGTAAAAATGACTGGAATCATGTTGGAGACAAAGGGTTGGAATTTACTCACATGCATGAAGCAAACAAGAGTCTAAAAAGGGAACAGAGGGACTCCTGACCAACATCATACATGTAGTGAGAGCTTATAGCACCCCTCACTCAAGGTGTGAGAATCGAAGAAGAAAGGGATAGAACAACAGTCCTTGGCACTGACATAACTAATGTATGAAAACAAACACGAAGAGGAGCTGCTCCAAAAGAAAAGAGATTTATTGGATCGTGAACTACAGCAACGTCTGGATCAGCAGATTTAACCGAACAAGTCTCGTTATCTGAACGAAAATGAATGTACCAAAAAATTGTCCAGAAAATTTGAAAATCCTAAGTTTCCTAAACCAACATTATTCCCTAATACAGGAACATCATTCCTGGAACCTGAAGCAGAAATTATACGTGGAGTAGACACGACCTTAACCAATAAAGAAGAATTAACAGGAAATATAAGTGATGACGTATCAATTAGTCGACTATTTAATATACTAATAGACAAAAAAGGTAGTGAGCATTTGAATTACAATCAATAGTTAACATAATCTTTTTGAAATGCAACTCAGCATGTAAAATACTAAAATTACGAAATAACTTGCCAATTTTACTTGGCTTCAATTTACATGAAAAAAGCCTCTTGGCTCTCTTTTCTAAATAATTAAACTTGTTTTCAAGTAATTTCAGTTCATCAGAAGTTAACTCAATTAAAGTATGATTTCGTATGGTATCTGTAATCACTTACATACTGCTGGAATTCGTCCAACTCACGATAAACATCCAAGTTTTCCAAGTCACTCACTGTAATTTCATCTAATACGTCATCATAAGGAAGGATTAGTCAAACACCAGAGGATTAATAGAGAATACATCCATAATGCAAAACAAGTACCTAAAATTTTACACAAGTTTGAAACTGTACAAACAAATTTAAAAGATATAAGATAAGTAAACAGACAAATGTTTTCAGACTGTTACAAAAGTAATCAAAGATAATTTACACAAAGTTAAATGCAGGAAATGCAAAAATAATGCACAAAATATAAAATTAAACACAAACAAATTTTGTTTACCAGTTACAATAAGTACAAGAAAAAAATTGCAATCAGGATTCTTCAGGTCCCTGCTCGTGCCGCGCCAATTTAACAAAACTATTACTTGGGTTTGAAATTATTAATAGTTTGTTTTTAAAAAATTTTATTAACATGAAATATTAAAAAGAAAACGTGCTCGGGCGCCACTTTGTCAAACAAAGAAAAGAATAAATGAAACGACAACTTTCTTGGGCACCGGGTAGTGCATCGGTGGTTCCTGCAGAATCCTGAAGCTTTAGAGAGCTCGAAGCTCTCTTAAAAAAAACCAAATAAAACTTGAAGAGTAAATTAACAAGAAATTACACACAACAAAATAAACAACAAAACTTACAATTACATAAGTAGCCCACCAAAAAGAAGAGTTCCCTGCTCCAATGTAGGGACTGGAAGCTGGTTTCAGGGTATAGTCGGGGACTTCTCGTGCTGTGTTGTGAGGCAAGAGAATTTTACATGAACTATTAAAATGCAAAGGTAAGTGGATCAAAAAAAAAACTCTCGCAAAACCAAGCACAGAACACCAACAGAAAAACACACATACACGTCACGTCAGTCTCAAGGATCGAGGAAGAAGACCTCGAGCACTGACCGGAAAATTTCATCGATCCCTCCATCGATCGCCTAGTCCTGCGCGAAGGTTGTTAGCCTTGATGATAAGATGGAAGGTCGATCAACATTAAGAAATAATCAACAAAACTGAACCAAGACAAAGACAAACTAAATCGAAATAAATAAAACTTCAGTAACGGGATTTTTCATAGAAAAAAAAACGTTACAGTTGATACTTTTAAAATCAATCCACAAAATGTGTATGTGTATCTTCCAAATAATGAAATTTACTTAGGTCAAAAAACCGAGCTACTAATAAAAAAATATAATAGTAGAAATGGAAGTTTGACCAGCTTCTATAATAATTGTATTCACTTCTACGTAGAGCTTAGTTTCCAAATTAAAAATAGATTTAAAAATTTATCACAGTTTGAAAATTTACAACTACTCAATCCAGACCTATTACTGCAAAAACCAATATCTCTTTCTCCATTAATCGAACAGTTTCCTAATTTAATATTTAATTTTAAAGAAGAGGAAATTGCCAGTGAGGCAAGGGAATTATGTAATCTACCAGAAAAGGTTAAGCTAAAATTAAGGGAATTTGAATTTTCAGACTTTTGGTTTCAATTAAATACTTTTAAAAATGCAGCCAACGAAAAAACTTTTGGCAATTTGTGTGAATTTGCGTTTAATATCTTGTCATTGCCACACAGCAGCGCATCCGCCTAGAGAATTTTCTCACACTTAAATTTAATTAAAACAAAAAGCAGAAATAGGTTATTGCCAGAAACGTGCAATTCGTTGTTAATGGCGAAATCTTTATTGGGCAAAACTCCTTGTTTCGAGTGGAAACCTTCCCAATCATTATTAAAGAAGAATATTATTTATGTATAAATCTTTTGATTGTAAAACACACATATATACTTGTAACATAAATAAACACTAATCTTAGAATTTTTTCAAGTTTTAATTGTAGTCATAATAGTCTAAGATCCGGATCTCGTACTATAAGGTAAAAATAAGTAATTTTTTGTTTTTGTACAAAAGTTTAAAATCTGGTACAATTTCAATATGTGAGTTGGTACAATTGTTCGTAGACCTCTGGCAACACTGGTGCAACCATAAGATCTAAAAATTTGAACGATGCAGACGTTATTTGATCATTCTTCAATGGAATATATCTGTTAGCTACTATCTGTGATTTAAATGTCCATTATCCATAATCAACCATAATATTATAGTCAAACGCTCATAAATTTTTCAGGTTAGTGTGTTAATCATATGTTAATGTTGTCGTTATCATGTCGTTATGAATCTGTAATACAATGTATTGTAGTAGATTTTTCATGTCTATAAGTGGAGTTTTGTTAGATTGGTAAAAATATTTTAGAGAGAAAGTAAACTGTACAAACAAGAAAATTGGACAATGTAAAATTAAGAAAACAAAACAACTTTGCTACATGCAAATCTGTATGATAAGAAAGTGTTTTCTATTCTTGTTTTTGGTGGTATGAACTCTAGTTTCTAGTAGTATGTTCCTTTTATAATTTTTTAACGTTCCAAACTCAACCAATTTTCTTTCCAGTAATTTATCGAATACTTAAATGGAGCTGCACCTATATTTTCTGTCATAATTTGAGAGGAATCATACATGGGTTTGCATAATATAAGAATAGATTGAGTTGGGGTTTTGATTACTGGTTTTCATCTAGCATCAGTCCTTCACCATAACTGTTGTTTCCTGAATAAATACTTGCATAACATGTATACGTTGTGTGAGCAACGAAAAGGATATGATTTATATGTCATATTTAATGGGCTTACTTGGCTTATATATCTCAAATTAAGATCTCTGAAAGACAATAAGCATTTTGACAAAATAGATGATAGAATGCTAAGAAAACAAGATAAAACTAATCTTATTTTGTCATTTTTTAGAAATACCCTATTTATTAATCTAACAAATCCATTAGCTAAAATGAAACTAATCTCATTTTAGCTTAAAATGGAAGCATATAAGCATTACCCATAGTATGGTATTGATCAACTGTGGGTGTGCAATAAAAAAGATTGACAGATATTTACATAGCAGATCATTTTATAAATCGGAGGGCTACCTATTTCAATAACATCTAAAAGAAGATAGTAATTTATGACTGTTGTTATTTATTTTTATGAATATTGTGTGAATTTGGGTGACATACTGTATTTTTGTCATGTATCACCTCATGGTGGCCATTCCTATTCATCAAAGGAAAGTGGCATAGAATGTGGATTGTAGTTCCCACTTTCTCGTCATAGACATGGCTGTTGGGTATACTGTTTCTATGATAGACCAGTTTTCAGTGACCCATGAAGGTGTCCAAAAAGAATATTTTCGTACTGAGACTGGAAGCTTGGAGCATCACTTCTCTTGTTATCATAAAATTAATTTCTTACTTCTGACAGCGACCCTCTGTAGCTTATAGCTTCAATAAAAATTTTCATACACAAAACGGTTGTTGTACACTTTATTAGAAATACTTGAACAATTGTTTCGACCTATTCGGTCATATTCATACAGTTATTACAGACACAAATTATTTTTATTAAGTTACATTCATAATATGCCCTTGAGCCTAAGCTCATTAAAGGGTCCTTATAATAGGTTTGCATATTTATAACATTATAACTATCAGTCAAACTTATACATTAAATGTGTAATTTACTTTGTACTTTAATTAACATAAATACAACATAAATTTTGTAGGAACTTATACCAAAGCTTTAGACGATATATTGTTCTGGCTGATTTAACATCCAGTCCTTCAGTCTTTTTTTGAATTGCCCTAGGTTGAGAGATTTCAGTTCATTTGGAATTTCATTGTATGTCTTGATTTGATTTTTCACCGATAGGTTTCTGTATGTTGTTGTTTGCCTACTTCTTGTTCTTAATTGATTAATAAATTAACACAGTGTGCCGCTAACACTTGGTGAAATATGTTTAATCAAATAAATCAATAAAAAAACAAACACTTGGAATATTTCATTTACTTTAATTTAGCTCTATAGGTACGTATTTCGCCTTTTTAGGGCATCTTCAGGAGTTACAAGTAGCTTTTAACTATGGTATTGTAACGAATTTTTTAGTCAAACTATTTATTTAAACGATTATTTATTTTAACACTATTTATAACACTTAAACACTAACTTAGAACTACCATCTATATCACAACAATTGACTTATTTATATTACAATTTATTTATATCACTTTGTCTATTATCGGTTTTAATTCGCGCACTGATGCTTTCTTCAACTAACTGTTTCTCGGTCCAAAGATGATCACTATATATACACCTTTCGAACTTTCTAGACAGGAACTCGAAGAAATCCTGTGTATTCCCGAATGATGAGTAATAGTTAGAAAGTCCTCGATTATTCCAGAATTTAACTTGTTACTTGTCGCCGGAGGATGATTTACATCTTGTAAGTTGATAACACGAAAAGTACCGTGTGCGGTGTAAGCATGTTAGTGATAAGAAGTACATGCCACAAATTGTTATCGCACACACGTACTGTGTCACTGGTCGCTACACCACCCCCTCCTTAAGGGTGATTCGTCCCGGATCACATTCTGCCGTTCCTTCAGAGGATCATGCCGGTACTTGCAGGTGGATCCGTTTCGGCATCCGGTTGTCAAGTGGAAATGGCAGTCAACGGTCTTCAATGGTGACGGTCCTCGTCGTGGATTTCCGGCGCACACCAAGATTTCTATACCAGTGTATCGGAACAAAACCTCCAGCATGTTTCTGACCACCCTCCAATCCAGCCCATCGAGTCCACATCCGATCCTCGGTATTGCTAGCTTCAGGATGTTGGCGGGTAGCAATTGCTCTCTTAGTTCTATAAGGGAGTCCCATAAGGAGTGGTAGGTAGGCTTCTCCGACGACTTGCTTTTGGTGACTAGATAGAAGATGGATTGGGTCCCATCGAGTAACTGCAATACTTTTCTTCCATCTTTGACCTGGTCGAGTAACATCGGTAGTCGCCCAAACTTCTTCCGAAAGACCGTGGCAATCCCACGGCTCATGTCCAAATCCCTTGCCACACAATGGGCCAGCGAGTATTCCTTCGGGACGGCGAATAGGTCCTGCTGAGCTTCGGTGGTGACCCCAAATCGGGCTTTACGGTGTAAGCTCTGTTCGGCCATAAATTCTTCATACTGGGGCTCTGGCGATCGAGTCTGCACAACTCTAACTCGAGCATCTTCGTGGTTGTCCCCAGCATATGGAGCCAGTCGGTTGAAGTGGACTACTCTTGGTTTTCCATTGGGAGTACGTCTAATACGGTAGATTACGTCATTGATTCGTTTGATAACTTTGTACGGGCCTTCCCAATCTTGTTGCAGCTTCGGCGAAAGACCCCTTTGACGCTTCGGATTATAAAGCCACACCAAATCTTCTTCATGGAATCCTCCATCAGTGGCCTTAATGTCATATGCGTCCTTCATCCGGTCACTGGCTATCTGCATATGGGTACGTATCTCGTCATGGATGTCGTCCAATCGTCTTCGGAGTTCACTGACGTAATCTTCTCCAGCCACGTCTTCGCCAGGTTTGCACCCGAACTTTAAGTCGCATGGTAGTCGCAACTCTCGACCGAACAGTACCCTGGCTGGTGTTTGTCAAGTGGTTTCGTGTATGGAAGATCGGTATACCAAAAGGAACAATGGCAGATAACGATCCCAGTCTCGCTGATGTTTGGAGACCATTTTGGACAGGTACTTGTTAATGGTCCTGTTCATTCGTTCTACCATGCCGTCTGATTGGGGATGTAGGGCTGTAGTTCGAGTCTTATGAATGCCCAATATCTTACAAATATCTTGGAATATGGCTGACTCGAAATTTCGTCCTTGGTCGGAATGCAGCTCCAGTGGTACTCCGAATCGGCTGATTAACTCTTTCGCGAGCGTTTCCGCCACTGTGGTTGCCGTCTGGTTCGGAAGGGCGTACGCTTCAACCCATTTCGTAAAGTAGTCCATTGCCACTACGATGTACTTATTCCCACCTTCAGATTCTGGGAATGGTCCGGCAACATCTATGGCAATTCTCTCAAATGGGCTGCCAACGTTATACTGCCGCATCGGAGCACGCTGTCGCTTCTGAGGTCCCTTACTGGTGGCGCACGTCGTGCACTTTCTGCACCAATCTTCCACGTCCTTCTTGCAGTTGACCCAGTAAAATCGTTCTCGTACTTTGCCAAGGGTCTTCTTTACACCAAAATGTCCTCCTGAAGGGTCGTCATGGAGGCACTGCAGGACTTCCTTTACCAAGCTTCTCGGTATCACTAGCTGACGTCTGCTTTCGGTGCCATCTTGGTTCTCAACGACGCGCTTCAGGAGACCATCTTCTTCATCAATGGAATCCCATTGGGCCCACAGCGATTTCACTTCTGTTGACTTGGCAGCCACTTCTTGCCAGGTTGGTCTTCTGCCTTCTTTCTTCCAGTCCAGGAACATTTTTAGGAGCACGTCGGAATGTTGTTCTGTCTTAATGTTGTCGGGCTGCCACTGCTCGTCCAGGATAGTTATCCTTCTGACCTCTTCGTGTTCCTCGACGCGTTGACAGTGTTTACAATTATCCGGGCAAGGTCTTCTGGATAAGGCGTCGGCGTTTTTATGGCTGCTTCCCGCTCGGTGTTCTGTGTCAAAGTCGTACTCTTCTCTCTTGGCCAGTGGTAGTCTCCTGGGTCGCTGGCGGATGGGTTGGGCCTCGCCAGTATTTATTTTGTGCAGGACGGTGTTGGTTCGTCCCTTCTTGCCACCTTCTAATTTGCCTCCTGCTTCCTGGCGCAATTTCGTCAAGGCTTCTGGTAGGCGTTGCGCATCTTCTGTTCTTGTTTGTAGTTTTCTGGCTTGAGAAGCAAATCTCTCGCTCTTACAGCTGCTTCTCACGTGGCCTAACTTCCCACAGCTCCAGCACCTGACTTGTCTGGCCTTCCTTTCTACTTTGGTCGTTACTCGGCGGATCATCTCTTCCAGTCTATCCAGTCTATCGTCCCAATTGGCTGACTCTTCTTTTAATTCTCGCACTCGACATTGTCGTTGCGACGCCTGTTTGACGACGTCGTATTCCAGTGCGCGGGCCAATGTGTCAACCAAAGTCCTCGGCCGGTCCAGTCGGAGTCGCTGTTGTATTTCGTCGTCTTTTAGTCCGTGAATAAACGCGTCGACGGCCAATCTTTCCAGGGTATCGTCGGCCGTACCCGGATAGGCGAGCCGGACTAACCGTGCGATATCCGCCTCGTATTCCTGAAGACTTTCTCCTGTCTTCTGTCGTCGGTTCTTTAACTGCACATGGTACACAGCCGTCAGATGTGCTTGGCCGTATCGCATCTCTAATCTTTTTACTAGCCGATGGTAGTCTAGTAGTTCTTCCGGTGGTAACGTGTTCAGAATTTCGCCAGCACCATCTCGTAGAGCAAGGGCAAGTGAAGAAGCTCTCTCTTCTAACGTCCATTTGTAGGCTTTTGCAGCTACCTCGAATTGCGTCAAAAACGTTGTCCATGATGTTTTACCGTCAAACGTAGGTAGCCTCATGTGCACTTTGGATGAGATTATTTGCTCTTCTTTCACGTCGGGGATTTCTTTGCCGTTAACCGCGCTATGCCTCTTTTCCGTAAGTTGCTGGCTGGTCTCTCCTCGTTTTTCCGGATGTAGAACCATTTCTTCCAGCTGGGCTAATCTTTCGTCGAAAGTCCCCAGCGTTTTGTTTATTTCTTCTCTTGTTTCTTCTTTGAATTTTCCCAGTTTTTCTTCTAAACTTCCTTCGAATTTTTCTAATTTTTCTTCTAGGACTTTTGAGTTTTCCTTTAATTCTTTAAGATTTTCCTTTAGTTTCTTTTCCAATTCGTCCTCAAATTCATACGTGCTGAGATCGAAACCTTCTTGTATCAAAGCCTCCTCGAGCCGTTTCTGTAAGATGTTCTTAGTACCAGACGTATCTTCGTCTCGCTCCTCCAGTTCGCTTTTCAATTCGGCGACTTTCAACTCGAACAACTTTTTCGGCATTTTTATTTATTTGGTATTTTTATTACACTAGAAAATTCTCTGGGGATCGATTCGCAGATCCCACACCTGACACCAATTGTAACAAATTTTCTAGTCAAACTATTTATTTAAACGATTATTTATTTAACACTATTTATAACACTTAAATACTAACTTAGAACTACCATTTATATCACAACAATTCACTTATTTATATTACAATTTATTTATATCACTTTGTCTATTATCGGTTTTAATTCGCGCACTGATGCTTTCTTCAACTAACTGTGTTTCGGTCCAAAGATGATCACTATATATACACCTTTCGAACCTTCTAGACAGGAACTCGAAGAAATCCTGAGTATTCCCGAATGATGAGTAATAATAAGAAAGTCCTCGATTATTCCAGAATTGAACTTGTTGCTTATCGCCGGAGAATGATTTACATCTTGTGAATTGATAACACGAAAAGTACCGTGAGCGGTGTTTACGGCGTAAGCATGTTAGCGATAAAAGTACATGCCACAAATTGTTATCGCACACACGTACTGTGTCACTGGTCGCTACACTACCCCCTCCTTAAGGGTGATTCGTCCCGGGTCACATTCTGCCGTTCCTTCAGAGGATCATGCCGATACGTGCAGGTGGATCCGCTTCGGCATCCGGTTGTCAGGTGGAAATGGCAGTCAACGGTCTTCAATGGTGACGGTCCTCGTCGTGGATTTCCGGCGCACACCAAGATTTCTATGCCAGTGTATCGGAACAAAACCTCCAGCATGTTTCTGACCACCCTCCAATCCAGCCCATCGAGTCCACATCCGATCCTCGGTATTGCTAGCTTCAGGATGTTAGCGTGCAGCAATTGCTCTCTTAGTTCTATCAGGGAGTCCCATAAGGAGTGTAAGGAAGGCTTCTCCGACGACTTGCTTTTGGTGACTAGATAGAAGATGGATTGGGTCCCATCGAGTAACTGTAGTACTTTTCTTCCATCTTTGACCTGGTCGAGTAACATCGGTAGTCGCCCAAACTTCTTCCGAAAGACCGTGGCAATCCCACGGCTCATGTCCAAATCCCTTGCCACACAATGAGCCAGCGAGTAACTTCGGTGGTGACTCCAAATCGGGCTTTACGGTGTAAGCTCTGTTCGGCCATAAATTCTTCGTACTGGGGCTCTGGCGATCGAGCCTGCACAACTCTAACTCGAGCTTCCTCGTGGTTGTCCCCAGCATATGGAGCCAGTCGGTTGAAGTGGACTACTCTTGGTTTTCCATTGGGAGTACGTCTAATTCGGTAGATTACGTCATTGATTCGTTTGATAACTTTATACGGGCCTTCCCAATCTTGTTTCAGCTTCGGCGAGAGACCCCTTTGACGCTTGGGATTATAAAGCCACACCAAATCTTCTTCATGGAATCCTCCATCAGTGGCCTTAATGTCATATGCGTCCTTCATCCGGTCACTGGCTATCTGCATATGGGAACGTATCTCGTCATGGATGTCGTCCAATCGTCTTCTGAGTTCACTGACGTAATCTTCTCCAGCCACGTCTTCGCCAGGTTTGCATCCGAACTTTAAGTCGCATGGTAGTCGCAACTCTCGACCAAACAGTACCCTTGCTGGTGTTTGTCCAGTGGTTTCATGTATGGAAGATCGGTATGCCAAAAGGAACAGTGGCAGATAACGATCCCAGTCTCGCTGATGTTTGGAGACCATTTTGGACAGGTACTTGTTAATGGTCCTGTTCATTCGTTCTACCATGCCGTCTGATTGGGGATGTAGGGCTGTAGTTCGAGTCTTATGAATGCCCAATATCTTACAAATGTCCTGGAATATGGCTGACTCGAAATTTCGTCCTTGGTCGGAATGCAGCTCCAGTGGTACTCCGAATCGGCTAATCAACTCTTTCACGAGCGTTTCCGCCACGGTTGTTGCCGTCTGATTTGGAAGGGCGTACGCTTCAACCCATTTCGTAAAGTAGTCCATTGCCACTACGATGTACTTATTCCCATCTTCAGATTCTGGGAATGGTCCAGCAACATCTATGGCGATTCTCTCAAATGGGCTGCCAACGTTATACTGCCGCATCGGAGCACGCTGTCGCTTCTGAGGTCCCTTACTGGCGGCGCACGTCGTGCACTTTCTGCACCAATCTTCCACGTCCTTCTTGCAGTTGACCCAGTAAAATCGTTCTCGTACTTTGCCAAGGGTCTTCTTTACACCAAAATGTCCTCCTGAAGGGTCGTCATGGAGGCACTGCAGGACTTCCTTTACCAAGCTTCTCGGTATCACTAGCTGACGTCTGCTTTCGGTGCCATCTTGGTTCTCAACGACGCGCTTCAGGAGACCATCTTCTTCATCAATGGAATCCCATTGGGCCCACAACGATTTCACTTCAGTTGACTTGGCAGCCACTTCTTGCCAGGTTGGTCTTCTGCCTTCTTTCTTCCAGTCCAGAAACATTTTTAGGAGCACGTCGGAATGTTGTTCTGCCTTTATGTTGTCGGGCTGCCACTGCTCGTCCAGGATAGTTATCCTCCTGATCTCTTCGTGTTCCTCGACGCGTTGACAGTGTTTACAATTATCCGGGCAAGGTCTTCTGGATAAGGCGTCGGCGTTTGTATGGCTACTTCCCGCTCGGTGTTCTATTTCAAAGTCGTACTCTTGCAGCTTTTCTATCCATCTGGCTACTTGGCCCTCGGTACATGCCACAAATTGTTATCGCACACACGTACTGTGTCACTGGTCGCTACAATATGCTTCAAAATTATTGAGACAATAGACATGTGCGTAACCGTTATTTGCGGTGTAGATTCCCGGTAGTATTAGGGAACTGTTTGTCGTAAAATTACCTTTATCTATAGCGACTGGTATTAAGTGTGTAGGCGTCAATAACTCTATCTTTTGTTTCAATAAATTTTATAGTAGCGTATGGTGTAGTTAAAGTGTTATCAGAATAATTCATAATTACATTCATGTTTTTAAGATCTGGATTACTAATTAAACAATCAAATTTATTGTGAAATTTAAAAATAAGAAATTCAATTTCAGTTGGTTCGTCGAATTCATGCAAAAATGGTACAATTACGCGGTATTTGCCAATTGTTTTCCCGTGTGTAGTTTTAATTTCGAAAGGTTCTTCGTATATATATTCAGAAAAATAATTTTGAGCTATTTGGGATTCATTATCGACATTGATGCGCCAGTATCAATCAAAATTTTGCAATTATAATAAAGTGATTGTATGCATGGGAGTTTAGGTGTTAATTTTTTTTTTGTTAATTAAAATATTATTTAGTTCGTCTAAATCTACGTAACAGTCGTGTTCGGGGGCTGGTGTTGGAAAATTTTCGTCTTCTTGTTGGACATTACATTCCTGTTGTTCAATATTTTCTTCTTCGAAATATATTTCGTCTTCTTGTTGTATGGTGCTTACTGGTAAATAGGCATTACCCTACTCATCATTAACGAAATTCTCATTTTCTGTGTTTGTTAATTCTTCAACAATAAAAGGTGGTCGTTGATATTGGTTTTGGAAATAATTTGGGGAACATTGTTGATAAGGTTGCTTATTAAAGTTACTAACAGTTCTCATTGATACGTCGCCAGTATTCATTTTAGGTGGGTTAAATTTAGAGGGTTGTTGTGATGTTTGAAATGCGTGTTTTTGTCTTTAAGGCATTATAAAAGGTTTAGCAAGGGAAAATTTTTATTTACGGTGGGAAATATTGCATGTGTTTGTGTTGGTTTACGAATATTTATTTGTTGATTAGGTGTGTAAAAAGGTCGTTGTATGAAGGGTTGATGTCGTAGGATCTGCGATTGATAATTTTGAATAGGATTTCGTTTTGGTTGATTAATTTGTGTAGGTTTAGTATTTTGTATTCTTTGCATTTGTTGATACATAGAAGCGTTTTGATTCAAATTGTCTAATTCTTTACATTTGCCTAATGCGTCTTGTAATGTTAAGGGTTGTCTATACAATAGATGTTGTCTATAAGGTTGACTTATAGCAGCACAAAATACTTTAGTAGCTTTTTGTTTTAAAATGTGACCTTTTATAATTTGCATCTTGGGAACCTTCTACAGAATCAATTAATTTACTCAATATAGTGTGAATACGTAAGTAATAGTTTTCATAATGTTCGTTATTTAACATTCCACAACCTATTAATTGATTATAAATTAAATTAGTATTTTCGATAGGACCAAATCTTTGTTTTAATAGATTTTTGAGTGAAGCCCAATTTTCTGGTCGTTCTACTGAAAATAATAGAGCGGCATCTCCTTTTAATTTATTTGAAATTGCAATGAATTTTGAATTAGCATATTCAGGTGAAGCGGTAACAATATTAAAAGAAATCAAATTTTGTTTTGAAATCACTTAGGGAAACGGCAGTTGAAGAGGTAGTCATTGTAAATCAAATGTCAAGGGAAAATAAAATAACACAAGCAATGGTATCAAAAATGGTACTTACTCAGGTATTATAATTTCCGAAATTAATCAAAATCCAATGGACAAGTTCTAACACCAATTGATAGTTCTTCTCCAGATATTTGACCAATCTTGACTTCTTCTTACTGTCTTGGGTGGTGAGGTTCGTTTTCCAAATTTTTGTTGTGGTATCAGCAACGAAGCAAAGCTAGGCCTTGAGGATATATCTTCGATAGAAACGTCCTTTGCTGATCCTGTTCAAGCAGCGCCAGTTTTGTGTACACACACACAAGACAATAATAAATATTTAAAAGAAGAGTTTTTATTTGATCTAGATACAATGTTATAACTCGCAACCGATAACGTTTCTAAGTTAACAAATGAATCTAATTTCGATTTTCCATTTTTTCTTCCCCTACTGTTTATAATAAAATACTCAGAGCTTTAAGGGGTAAAGAGTTCATTTATTATAAAAACAACACCAACGTTTCACTATTACACCAAATATACAGCTTATGTTTCTTAAAATATAACAAGAAACGTTGGTGTTGTTTTTATAATAAATGAACTCTTTACCCCTTAAAGCTCTGAGTATTTTATTATAAACAGTAGGGGAAGAAAAACTGGAAAATAATAAGTCTCGAGCAAAAGTGACTTTCCTACAATGGCTTAGCCAGAACTTTGGACAGCAAACTGGAGAATTGGTGAAAAGGTACATGAAGATTAATGAAAATATTCCTAAGCTAAAAAATCGAAGAATTTTTCTACTACAATGCAAGCGCCTAAACATTTACCCTAGACATATACAAAATTTCAAATCAATTCTACAACTGGTCAACGATAACAAGTTTGTCACAAAAGCTGAACACCTTATCAATATTTTTAAAAAAAAGATCTTACTACTAGAAATTAAAATTACTAACACTAACCTACATAAAGAACAAAAACAATTGAACAATATAAAAACTAAACTAAAAAACCTAATTCCCAATGAAACTTACCACACCTTCATCAGTACACAAAATAAAAAATTTGAACGTGAATTCAGGGATATCAAATTATGTCACTTAAAAAAACTAAAATTACTTAAACAACAGCAATTACCCAACTTTTGCTTAGACAACAATATATGTGATGAAAAAAGGTGGTTGATTAATCTAACTAATGAAAAAATCCCAAAAGACGTTCAAGAATTTTTAAGCTTAGGGCCGGAAAAAAAAAAAAAAAAGAGTCTTATACGTTTAATTGTAATTATGTCCTGTTAGTGTTACCACGTGGTTCTGTAAACGTTTTTAACATAACTTATTTATTTATTATTTTATTTATACAAGTTTTTAGTAGTAATAATAATTATTGTTTTATCGTTTTAAATGTTGTTTGGGGTTAATCGTACTATTGCACCAAATATACAGCTTCTGTTTCTTAAAATATAACACAAAAAAAATACCTTGATAAAGGTTCACACTTGAACCGAAACGTTGGTGTTGTTTTTATAATAAATGAACTCTTTACCCCTTAAAGCTCTGAGTATTTTATTCTAATTTCGATTACTGACTCAATTTCTACAATTCTAAGCTTATATAACATTTGTAGGCGTCGGATGCGCATAACACTTCCATAACCATATAAGGTAACATTAGTGATGCAGTGAGTAATTGCAACAACGTCACAATAGTGTGATTGTAGTCCTAATAACAGCTCGTGACCATATATGGATATAACACCTCCTTCCTTAAGTGAGAGCGTCCTCGCTCGCAAACGATTTTAAAGTAGATTGGAGCATTTGGTGGTGGTTAAGGAACCATCCCAACAATCTGAAACTTGTTTGCCACGTCGTCGTCTTCCTTTTTGTCTTTTATCCCTCGGTTGATACTATTTTGGGGTTTTTTATAGCAGTATAAGACTAAGAAACAGATAAAGACGATTAGTAGTATGGCTGTAATAGAAGTATGAGCATAAAAGGTGATCTTTTGAAGATGTACTGGTGTCTTCTCAATATCTTCTAACATTTGTTGGATTTCTTCTCCATTTTCTGGATAAACTTTGAGATACTTGATCTTCTTATTTGGTGAAGGTATTAGTATACAATAAGGGGTTATCATGATGTTGGTAATTGCTGTCTTTTCTCGTAAGTAGACATCTTGATTAATGGTAACTTTGTCATTGAAGTTGATCGTATAATTTCCTTTGGGGTGGCTACCAGATGATGTTATCCATTCTTCATTGGTTGTCAGGAGGATCGAACCACTCTGTGGTTGGTGTTTTTCTTCATATTTGTCTATCAAGATGCTAGAACTCGTTTTTATATTAGTTACATTGGATTTTATTACATTTTCACAAAAGTAATTTTGCTTCTGTAATAACTGACATTTGTGATACCATTTTGAAATAGTTTCATATCTAACGTTTAACTTAGAGGGTATCAGTAACAGAGCATTAATTTGTGTTAATAAAGGAATAACTTTGAATAAATGATATTCTATAGGATAGGAAATAGGGAAACTTATAATTCCGATTATGATGTTATCCAATTGAATCATTGTTTGTTTGTTAAATTTTAAATGTATTGTTGCATCTTCACTTGCATGTGGTAATAATTGATTTTTATTATAAATTTCAGCCAAATGTGTCATCATATCTCTCAATTGTTGATTTGTGATTAATTCGTAACTTAATTATTTCTTGTGCTTGGGCCAGGCTGAGGCTCATCATTAGGATGATCGGAATCATCGTTATCTTTTCGACCTGAAAGAAGAATTTGATTTCTAATTCTTTTTATTCTTCTCTTGGGGAATTTCTTAGGGATGGTATTTATATGTGTTCCTTCTACTGAATTGTCATTAATTTGTGTTAGAATAAGGAACTTTACTTTTTATTCTAGTTGGATTTTTAATATAAACTTTGGGTGGTAACTAATCAGGTGGAGGATCATTATTTTTTTGATTCAGTTTATCTAAAGCTCTTTGATTTGTTTTAGTATTTCTTTCTTTTATTTGCTCGTAAAAATGTTTTAGTTCTTCCATACAATTGTTAATGTATTCTGGTGGCTTATAAATATCAGGAAGTTCTTGTTCTGATAAGTCTTTGTAAGGGCCATAAATTACTTCAAAAGGTCTTACCTTTGTTGTAGATTGAATTGAATTATTATATACAAAGATAGCTTGAATCATTAGTTTTGGGATTGTTTCATCGGGGTTACTTTCTTTAAATGCAAATAGTTTTTGTTTAAGAGTTGAATGTAATCTTTCAAGAGGGGCAATAGTAGTAGGATTATTTATACTTGCCGTATGTAAATCAATGTGGTACAGTTTGCAAAAGTCTCTGAAATGGACATTATTCAATTCAAGTCCCTGGTCAACTAAAATTCTACCGGGAATATTATGATGATTTATGAAGTGACGTAATTTGTTTACATAGTTAATTGAATTACAATCGTCTAAGCAATATGCTTGAGCGTATTAGGAAAAATGATCGAAAATTGTTAAGAATTTATGATTATCAATTGTATATGTGTCCATCATTATTGTTTCAAATGGTCTACTCGATGTTATAGGTCCTTTATAAGGTGGTTTGTAGGGGTTTCTGTCATATTTAGTTTTAAAACATGTTTCACATTTTTTAATGTATTTGTTAATCAATTTTTTAAGTTGACGATAGTAGATTTGCGTTTTAAGTTGTCTATACGTTTCTTCTATTCCGTTGTGATTATGGTCATGATAATTACTAATAGTTTCATAAGCTTGATCTTCAGTTACTGTGGGGACATTAGTAACAGATTTAAATAATTTTAGATCGTTGCGTAATTTTGATAACACGTCATGGATTATTAAATAAATGCGAAGTTGAAAAGATTCATTAATTGAGTTATCAAAATGAATACCTACATGTTGATAATTTTTATGTTGTAAGTTTTCAATTTTTTCTTGTAACCATTCTAAACAATTATCATTATTTTCTAGAATGTGAACATTCAAAATTAAACGTTGTTTAGTTTGTTTAACGTTAAAACGATTATTACCTGGTTTAAAGTAAATTTGGAAGTTAAAAGATTGGATAGCACGGTCAGTGATAGTCATGAAAGTGGTAAGGTTTTCTATATTGGAATGAACAGTGTTAATTGTTTAATCACTTGTGTTTTTTATTCTGGGTGACAATTCGATGTCTTGAATTATTTCGTCAAATTCTTTTTCTGTTAATGGTGGGTTGTTACATAAAGAGTCGAAGTCAATGTCAGCTAGAGGATCTTCTTCTTCTTCTAAGTTGTTAATTTCTAAACGACTGAGTGCGTCGGCCACGTGATTTTCTTTACCTTTGATGTGTTTTATTTCAAA
Organism: Agrilus mali; assembly: GCA_029378335.1. Taxonomy (NCBI): domain Eukaryota; kingdom Metazoa; phylum Arthropoda; class Insecta; order Coleoptera; family Buprestidae; genus Agrilus; species Agrilus mali. Next base: position 16,177,370 of record CM055660.1, read on the forward strand.
TTCGTATTCATGTAATTTTATCTTCCGTCTGCATAATCTGCTTTGTGGTTCTTTTAATGAATGGATCCATACTAATGGTTGTAGGACAAATTTTCTTCCGAAAATGTATGGTCTGAATTGTTTACAGGCGTCAATAATCGCTAATAATTCCTTCTCGATAGTAGAATAGTTTCATTCAGCGGTGTTAAGTGTATGAGAATAATAACCAATTGGATGTTTATCTGGACTCAATACAGCACCGATAGCATTATTACTTGCGTCAGTAGTAATCGTGAACTGTTTTGTAAAGTCAGGATATGCAAGTACAGGGGCATTAACAATTAATTGTTTCATTAAAGAAATGGCATTGATATAATCTGGGTCGTTAGGATTGATTTTAGCTTGTTTTTTAAGACATTTAGTTTAAGGTGTTACTATTTTTGCGTAATTTTTAATAAACTTTCTGAAATAACCTGAAATACCAAGAAATGCTCTCAATTCTTTAATATTAGTTGGTACTGTAAGGTTATGAATTGCCTTTACTTTATCAGGATTGGGTTTGATTCCTTCTGTTGTTATTAGATGTCCTAGAAAAGGTACTTCTTTCCTTAAAAATTCAGATTTATCTAATGAAACTTTTAGATTTACTTGTTTTAAATTGGAAAATATTTTATCAAGGTGTAACATGTAACTTTTAGAAAATATTACAATATCATCCATATAATTCTGCTTCTTTACTATCATAATTTGGAATTAGTGAGTAAAAGAAATCAAATTTTGTTTTGAAATCACTTAGGGAAACGGCAGTTGAAGAGGTAGTCATTGTAAATCAAATGTCAAGGGAAAATAAAATAACACAAGCAATGGTATCAAAAATGGTACTTACTCAGGTATTATAATTTCCGAAATTAATCAAAATCCAATGGACAAGTTCTAACACCAATTGATAGTTCTTCTCCAGATATTTGACCAATCTTGACTTCTTCTTACTGTCTTGGGTGGTGAGGTTCGTTTTCCAAATTTTTGTTGTGGTATCAGCAACGAAGCAAAGCTAGGCCTTGAGGATATATCTTCGATAGAAACGTCCTTTGCTGATCCTGTTCAAGCAGCGCCAGTTTTGTGTACACACACACAAGACAATAATAAATATTTAAAAGAAGAGTTTTTATTTGATCTAGATACAATGTTATAACTCGCAACCGATAACGTTTCTAAGTTAACAAATGAATCTAATTTCGATTACTGACTCAATTTCTACAATTCTAAGCTTATATAACATTTGTAGGCGTCGGATGCGCATAACACTTCCATAACCATATAAGGTAACATTAGTGATGCAGTGAGTAATTGCAACAACGTCACAATAGTGTGATTGTAGTCCTAATAACAACTCGTGACCATATATGGATATAACACCTCCTTCCTTAAGTGAGAGCGTCCTCGCTCGCAAACGAGTTTAGGGTAGATTGGAGCATTTGGTGGTGGTTAAGGAACCATCCCAACAATCTGAAACTTGTTTGCCACGTCGTCGTCTTCCTTTTTGTCTTTTATCCCTCGGTTGATACTATTTTGGGGTTTTTTATAGCAGTATAAGACTAAGAAACAGATAAAGACGATTAGTAGTATGGCTGTAATAGAAGTATGAGCATAAAAGGTGATCTTTTGAAGATGTACTGGTGTCTTCTCAATATCTTCTAACATTTGTTGGATTTCTTCTCCATTTTCTGGATAAACTTTGAGATACTTGATCTTCTTATTTGGTGAAGGTATTAGTATACAATAAGGGGTTATCATGATGTTGGTAATTGCTGTCTTTTCTCGTAAGTAGACATCTTGATTAATGGTAACTTTGTCATTGAAGTTGATCGTATAATTTCCTTTGGGGTGGCTACCAGATGATGTTATCCATTCTTCATTGGTTGTCAGGAGGATCGAACCACTCTGTGGTTGGTGTTTTTCTTCATATTTGTCTATCAAGATGCTAGAACTCGTTTTTATATTAGTTACATTGGATTTTATTACATTTTCACAAAAGTAATTTTGCTTCTGTAATAACTGACATTTGTGATACCATTTTGAAATAGTTTCATATCTAACGTTTAACTTAGAGGGTATCAGTAACAGAGCATTAATTTGTGTTAATAAAGGAATAACTTTGAATAAATGATATTCTATAGGATAGGAAATAGGGAAACTTATAATTCCGATTATGATGTTATCCAATTGAATCATTGTTTGTTTGTTAAATTTTAAATGTATTGTTGCATCTTCACTTGCATGTGGTAATAATTGATTTTTATTATAAATTTCAGCCAAATGTGTCATCATATCTCTCAATTGTTGATTTGTGATTAATTCGTAACTTAATTATTTCTTGTGCTTGGGCCAGGCTGAGGCTCATCATTAGGATGATCGGAATCATCGTTATCTTTTCGACCTGAAAGAAGAATTTGATTTCTAATTCTTTTTATTCTTCTCTTGGGGAATTTCTTAGGGATGGTATTTATATGTGTTCCTTCTACTGAATTGTCATTAATTTGTGTTAGAATAAGGAACTTTACTTTTTATTCTAGTTGGATTTTTAATATAAACTTTGGGTGGTAACTAATCAGGTGGAGGATCATTATTTTTTTGATTCAGTTTATCTAAAGCTCTTTGATTTGTTTTAGTATTTCTTTCTTTTATTTGCTCGTAAAAATGTTTTAGTTCTTCCATACAATTGTTAATGTATTCTGGTGGCTTATAAATATCAGGAAGTTCTTGTTCTGATAAGTCTTTGTAAGGGCCATAAATTACTTCAAAAGGTCTTACCTTTGTTGTAGATTGAATTGAATTATTATATACAAAGATAGCTTGAATCATTAGTTTTGGGATTGTTTCATCGGGGTTACTTTCTTTAAATGCAAATAGTTTTTGTTTAAGAGTTGAATGTAATCTTTCAAGAGGGGCAATAGTAGTAGGATTATTTATACTTGCCGTATGTAAATCAATGTGGTACAGTTTGCAAAAGTCTCTGAAATGGACATTATTCAATTCAAGTCCCTGGTCAACTAAAATTCTACCGGGAATATTATGATGATTTATGAAGTGACGTAATTTGTTTACATAGTTAATTGAATTACAATCGTCTAAGCAATATGCTTGAGCGTATTAGGAAAAATGATCGAAAATTGTTAAGAATTTATGATTATCAATTGTATATGTGTCCATCATTATTGTTTCAAATGGTCTACTCGATGTTATAGGTCCTTTATAAGGTGGTTTGTAGGGGTTTCTGTCATATTTAGTTTTAAAACATGTTTCACATTTTTTAATGTATTTGTTAATCAATTTTTTAAGTTGACGATAGTAGATTTGCGTTTTAAGTTGTCTATACGTTTCTTCTATTCCGTTGTGATTATGGTCATGATAATTACTAATAGTTTCATAAGCTTGATCTTCAGTTACTGTGGGGACATTAGTAACAGATTTAAATAATTTTAGATCGTTGCGTAATTTTGATAACACGTCATGGATTATTAAATAAATGCGAAGTTGAAAAGATTCATTAATTGAGTTATCAAAATGAATACCTACATGTTGATAATTTTTATGTTGTAAGTTTTCAATTTTTTCTTGTAACCATTCTAAACAATTATCATTATTTTCTAGAATGTGAACATTCAAAATTAAACGTTGTTTAGTTTGTTTAACGTTAAAACGATTTTTACCTGGTTTAAAGTAAATTTGGAAGTTAAAAGATTGGATAGCACGGTCAGTGATAGTCATGAAAGTGGTAAGGTTTTCTATATTGGAATGAACAGTGTTAATTGTTTAATCACTTGTGTTTTTTATTCTGGGTGACAATTCGATGTCTTGAATTATTTCGTCAAATTCTTTTTCTGTTAATGGTGGGTTGTTACATAAAGAGTCGAAGTCAATGTCAGCTAGAGGATCTTCTTGTTCTTCTAAGTTGTTAATTTCTAAACGACTGAGTGCGTCGGCCACGTGATTTTCTTTACCTTTGATGTGTTTTATTTCAAATTCGTATTCTTGTAATTTTATCTTCCGAAAATGTATGGTCTGAATTGTTTACAGGCGTCGATAATCGCTAATAATTCCTTCTCGATAGTAGAATAGTTTCTTTCAGCGGTGTAAGTGTACGAGAATAATAACTAATTGGATGTTTATTTTGACTCCATACAGCACCGATAGCATTATTACTTGCGTCAATAGTAATCGTGAACTGTTTTGTAAAGTCAGGATATGCAAGTACAGGGGCATTAACAATTAATTGTTTGATTAAAGAAATGGCATTGATATAATCTGGGTCGTTAGGATTAATTTTAGCTTGTTTTTTAAGACATTTAGTTAAAGGTGTTACTATTTTTGCGTAATTTTTAATAAACTTTCTGAAATAACCTGAAAGACCAAGAAATGCTCTCAATTCTTTAATATTAGTTGGTACTGTAAGGTTATGAATTGCCTTTACTTTATCAGGATTGGGTTTGATTCCTTCTGTTGTTATTAGATGTCCTAGAAAAGGTACTTCTTTCCTTAAAAACTCAGATTTATCTAATGAAACTTTTAGATTTTCTTGTTTTAATTTGGAAAATATTTTATCAAGGTGTAACATGTAACTTTTAGAAAATATTACAATATCATCCATATAATTCTGCTTCTTTACCATCATAATTTGGAATTAGTGAGTAAAAGAAATCAAAATTTGTTTTGAAATCACTTAGGGAAACGGCAGTTGAAGAGGTAGTCATTGTTAATCAAATGTCAAGGGAAAATAAAATAATACAAGCAATGGTATCAAAAATGGTACTTACTCAGGTATTATAATTTCCGAAATTAATCAAAATCCAATGGACATGTTCTAACACCAATTGATAGTTCTTCTCCAGATATTTGACCAATCTTGACTTCTTCTTACTGTCTTGGGTGGTGAGGTTCGTTTTCCAAATTTTTGTTGTGGTTTCAGCAACGAAGCAAAGCTAGGCCTTGAGGATATATTTTCGATAGAAACGTCCTTTGCTGATCCTGTTCAAGCAGCGCCAGTTTGGTGTACACACACACAAGACAATAATAAATATTTAAAAGAAGAGATACAATGTTATAACTCGCAACCGATAACGTTTCTAAGTTAACAAATGAATCTAATTTCGATTACTGACTCAATTTCTACAATTCTAAGCTTATATAACATTTGTAGGCGTCGGATGCGCATAACACTTCCATAACCATATAAGGTAACATTAGTGATGCAGTGAGTAATTGCAACAACGTCACAATAGTGTGATTGTAGTCCTAATAACAGCTCGTGACCATATATGGATATAACAGTACGCGATTTTTCCCACAGTTGCTGTAACCTCTCCACCGGTTAATTATAACACGATATAATTTACGTGCATTGCATATTGTTGTATCGAGACAACTCGCCTTTAATGTCATTACGTATGGATGATATCCTGAATCGTGACTATTTTTGATTATTATTCTTATAATCTTGTTCCCAACATAAGAATACCGTTCAAACTTTTAAGTTCTAAATAATGATGCACCATGTGCCTTAATTACTTAGCTTTATTAAAAGAAAGACAAAAAGAGTGGGGTAAGATAACCGATTCTAAAACAGAGGGAGGAGGGTAATTTATAACGATCGAAATTTGAATTTATTGTGATGTAACAGTTGTTGTATTTTAACGGAATGTGGGTCAAGATCGATAATCCATAAGAAATACACAGATCCCCCCTTTCCCTCTACCCCCCCCCCTTCAACCCCCATACTTTATGAAGGGTTTGACGTTAAAGGAAAAATCGTTAAAATTGTCGATTCTTTATTTTGATATAAATAAAGTAAATAAGTGCTACAATAAAATATTGAACAATAAAATAACATTAATAGTGCTAATAACTTGTAGAAATAGGAATGAATCGGTGAAGTAACCCTCTCTTTTATAATCCGCATAAAGTTGAATCCATCGACTCTCAACGTATCTTCTAGACTGTCCATCTTTTTCAACAAACGCAAGTTTTATAGAGTAAAGGTCTTGTACGTTTTCAATAGTAAAGACGTTTGTTCCATTCACATTGTTTAAAATGATAGATTCCCAGTTTTTGTTTCACTTACACGGCACATCAATATCTTTATTAAAATTTTTACAAACATAGGCTTGATCACCAATTGTATTATCAAGTCGTGAAATGTAGAGAGTATTGTTATATAAATATGTTAATATTAGTAATGACGACACACTGATCATCATTGCTTTTTCCATTACAACTGAGATGATGAAAACTAGCGATGTATTCTATTACATAGCCACCTCCAAAGATATGTGTATAGTGGAAGGGGGCTTTGCAAAAGTTGTGCGAACGAGCGAAGGAGCGGTAGATGTTTCGCAGAGTTCAGTGTGGTTATGTTAGTAAAACATGGAAACCTTTATTGAAAAGTTTAATAGTGTGCGGGTGGGTTATGAAGAGAAAGAAATACGTGCTCTAAAACCATTGGAATTGAACCATACATATCCCATACGATCCTTCAAGAAGGTACATACAAAATGGGGACCTCGTCTGTTAATCGACTTGTACAGCTTTGTTGTATTTCTTCCATCCAGACACGCAGAAGCTTTTACAGAGACAGAAATCGAGGATATCAATGAGAAAATTGATAAACAAGTGGGTCAACCATCGATCCGTCTCAAAGGATTTGTGGGAAAATCGGCTGATGTTGTAATACAAATGTTAGCATCATCCGAGTTCCCACGACGAAAGCTAGACTAAACACCGATAACCTTAACTAAACATAAACACCGATAAGCCAGGGCTTCTGGAAATCTACTATATGAGTCTTCTGTAAAACTGTGTAGCGTAAAGACAATAAAAGCCATCTTCTGTAATTTAAAGTTAATAAAAGCCATCATCAGTAATTAAAAGTTAATAAAAGTAAACATCAGGAGTGGGATACCTCCCTTGTGTTTCCAAACAAACAGCTGATTGCACCATTAAAGCCCTAGACATCGTATTTAAAGAACTAAGTACACCCACTCGCATTATTGCCGATAGGGGAACAGCATTCCATTCGAGCAAATTTAAACAATTCCTCTCCCAAAAATCAATTAAGTTACATGGTATTGCCACAGGAGTCCCAAGGGGAAACGGAAAAGTAGAGCGCGTCATGCGATCTCTATTTAATTCCATGCGTGCGATTCTAAATGAAAAGGAAGAAAATAAATGGACACAAATACTTCCTTCAATTGAAGACGATTTCAACAGCACTATTAATAAATCGACTGGTGTATCTCCGCACGAATTAATGTTTGGTACAACACGTCGTTTAAAGGCCACCGATCAGCTGCTAAAAGACTTACCGGTGCACAGCAAGGCCGCCGATGCTGATATTGAGAAGCTAGTAAACATCCGATTAGATAAAATTCGACGAAGAACAGCGCACGACTTCAATATGAAGAGAACCGAAGCAGTGCCGTACATAGTAGGCGACAAGGTAGCGGTCCAGGACAGCCAATTTGCTTCCGGGGGTAAATTGAAACCCAGATTTCAAGGACCATTTGAAGTAACACACTGTCTTCCTAACGAAAGGTATGCTTTGAAACGAGTAACTGGACGCCAATGGACAACCGTAGCTGCACACGAACAGTTGCGCCCATGGCCTCAATAAAATATTTCTGGTATGTACAGTTTCAATAATTACGTAAAGATAGTGATAACAACTGAATCAAATCAACAATATAACGAATAAAAAGAGAATAAAAGAAATATAAAAGCAACGGCTAGTACCATGAGTAGATGGGTACGGAACCGGTAGCACATCATATGAACAAATAAACAAAATGTACGTAACCATGACATGCAATTAAGGTCCCTGGTAGGAAGTAAAAATATAATTCTACCAGACTAGGTCTCCACGATGTACTTTAGTACATGGCTGGACGAGAGGTCTCACTCTCACTCTCTCTCTCTTTTTATTTTCATCAAATGTACGATTTCATTTATCTAATATCATTTCTTCCCTTAGTTTATTCAACACTTTTTGAATTGGTGCGAGGACGCCCCATAGTCAGGAAGGCCGTGTTAGCATCATCCGAGTTCCCACGACGAAAGCTAGACTAAACACCGATAACCTAAACTAAACATAAACACCGATAAGCCAGGGCATCTGGAAATCTACTATATGAGTCAGTCTTCTGTAAAACTGTGTAGCGTAAAGACAATAAAAGCCATCTTCTGTAATTTAAAGTTAATAAAAGCCATCATCAGTAATTAAAAGTTAATAAAAGCCAACACAAATGTAAAATGTATAACAAAAAGTAAAATGTATATATGTAAGGTTTAATAAAATGAAAACCAATTTTATATTTTTGCTTTGTTTTATTTGTTTAAATGAAAAATACATTATATTTAGGAGTGTAAAGACAACCAATATTTTAATAAAAGAACATTTTTGTAAGCACAAGTCGGTTCAACAGTTATTTTAAATAAATGATAAGAACACCCCTTAACTTTGAAATCAGTTTCTAGATTTGAGAACGATGGACAATTGATGTCTTCAATGTTAACAAAGAATTGGAATGATTCTAGGATATTTAGATCCCTTTCCAAACCTTCTAATTTGATTTAAGGCAATTTTAGCAGCATCTAACAGCTGCATAGGCTTCTTTTTCTTAAGAGCAAGTTTAGCAGTTGTTACTAGTTTATGAAACGGTACAAGTCCTCCTTTTCTTGCTCCTTTTCTCTTATCTGGTTTCACCAACGGAATCGAACCACCTTTTTTTCGATGACGTAGTCGTCGTCGTCGTTTGTTCCCCATTCGAAGTTTCTCCTTAGCCTTCATCGCTGAAGCAACTGTGAGAGCTGCCAAGCGTTCACCTATCGATGCGTCTAACGAATTTAGTCTTCCTAAAGATTGTTGTGCTAAAACCTTGTCTGCTATTCGACGTTGCGAAATGTTTGGTTAAATTGTGTATACAATATCGTGTACTTTACAATAGTCGTCGAGTGGATTTACACCAATATCACCTCGCGCTAATCGCTTGTTCAATCGTGTCCCTGGATCACAAAAGTTATAGCCTGGGAGATGTAATTCGAAAGATAATCTATCTATAAGACTATTCCGAATGGTGTGTTTCATATAACAGGTTTGGTGTGAGCGCTTTCACTATTGTTCACCAACTGACTATATAAGCAACGTAAACTCTAAATATATATATATCCGTAGGTAACACATCGAAATTGTTTAATAATGAATAAACATGCGGATAGTACAACATCCATCTGTTCTACCGATAACCAATCGCGACTTCAACATCGCTACGAAAATAAATCGTCATGGTCCTTTACTACCATCCACAATAAGATGCATCGTCGCTGGACCTTCAAACTGTGGGAAAACAAATGTGATTATAGGACTATTGGAGCAACCAAACGGTTTACGGTTTGAAAACGTGTATGTTTATTCAAAGTCGTTATATCAACCAAAATATAAGTATTTAGCTGAATTATTGCATCCAATTGCTGGAATTGGTTATTTTCCCTATAGAGATTCTGATGAAGTAATTGGTCCATGAGAGGCGAGACCTAATTCTGTATTCATCTTTGATGATGTTGCGAATGATAATCAGAATAAGATAAGGGAATACTTTAGTATAGAAAGACTCAATCGACACTTTTTATTTAAACCAAACATATGCTCAAATCCCTAAACATTTAATTAGAGATAACGCTAATTTATTAATACTGTTTAAACAAGACGAATTAAATCTTAAACACGTTTTCTCTGATCATGTCACTGTAGACATGACTTTTGACCAATTTAAAAGTATATGTGGAGAATGTTAGAAAGAGAAATTCGGATTTCTAGTGATTAACAAGGATTGTGGTATAAATGAAGGGAGATATCGTATAGGATTCGATAAATATATAGTAATGTAATTGATAGAAATGAAATCAGTTGTTAAACGACGACTATAACAGCAGCATGGATGTGAAAGCAAAGAAAGAACTGATCAAAATTAGGAAAGCAGTAAAGAGGAAATTGCAAACATTAAAGGAATCGATGGTGGGACAGAATCTCCTATTGCAACAAGCATACCAACCAACTACAAAATCGCTTCTTCACTTGAAATCTGAGCTGGGTGAAGAGATCAAAAAGGAATTAAAACCAGACATTACTAATTGGTTGAAAAGTGACGTTCCAGCATCACCAACTCCAATAAAAATTAGAAAACTTGATCCTTCGAATGCTCCAGGCACCATACTTCAAGGTCCTCCTTCCTTCTTAAGGGAAGAAAGTGTATTTGAAGTTAACCCATTAACGGATGAGAGTGTGTTCGAACAAGCAAAAAAAGAATACTTAGATTATGTCAATAGCTCTCGATTTGGAGAATATTTGGAGAAATTCCATCCTCTACCTCGAGATTATGTAGAAGGAATTACGAAAGAGTATGATAGTAGTATATATAACACTGACATTGTGAATCCCCGTTTTCACAACGTTCGATTCGAATGGGACACAAATAATTTTTTTATCTGTGATTCCGAAGTAGATTTTGATGGACCAGACGTCGTAATCGATGGAAAATTTAAATACACAGGTACTGTGGGATTATATGAGCAACTGTTTAAATTAAGCTCTGAATATCCAACATCAATTAAAGAACGGAGAGACTATGCGGATATATTAAAACGTTCGGGAGCAGTCTACAATTTAAGGCAGTAAACAACGAAGCCTTCTAAAGGTGGAGGTTTGTCGTTGTTGACTTACAACGAAAAGCCGATAGAATACAAATATTTTGATGACGCTAATGAATTGTCTGATCCTTTAAAGTTATTGGTTGCTTCTGAACAAGCAGGCAACACAAATCATGAAAACGAAATGCAATTAATTTTAGAAGAGTTGCGTGAGTGCAATATAATCTAATAAACAAATTGTTAGAATGGTTAGTTAGACAATGACGGTTGATAAGTTCGGACGTGGGTTAGGCAAGAAACGATCATATTCGCGAGCATTTAGCAATGCTCACGATTTTAATCATAACCGTTTAACTAGAATCGGGGATCCTGAGCAGGAGCATGACGCTGTAAATGTACGATTTTAAGAAAAAAAAAATGAAACTCCTTTTAGCACAAGATGATGTGGTGGATATTAGAAAGGCGTTCGATAAAGTGTTATATTTTTTTGACGTGGCTAATAAACGTATTATGCATTTGAATGAGTCTATAGCCGGATTTCACGCAGCTACAAAAAAGTATGTAGATGAAAAGGATAGGTTAACAAAAGAGCATATAAGAATCGAATGTGAGAAGGTAAAGGAAACTGCTGTTAGTGAAGCTGATAGAAAGCTGAACGATTTAAGAAAAGAATTCACAACAACTCTCTCTAAAGTTGGTATAAAGTTGACGAGTAGTTTTAACAATACTAAAGAGATCATGATGAAAAATTTGCAAAGAGAAATGGAGAACTTGAACAATGAAAGGGATAAGCATATAACAAACTGGGTGAATGATTTAATAGAAAAGAATAGTGGTATAATAATAAACTCTCTTTCAACAAAAATAAAACTAGAGTGTAAAGATGTAGAAACGTTTGCTAGAAAAGGTGATGAAGAATTGTCGAAAAACCTGAAGACTGAGATTGAGCAAGACATGAAAAGAGATATAGATACGAGCATTGAATTAATGAAGACTTTCATTCAAGATGAGTGTAAAAAAGTTAAGGATTTTGTAGATAAAGGACTTCAAGGAACCAATAAAAAGAAAGAAGATCTCAAAAAGGAATTAGTGGTAATGGTAGAATCATTAAAAAAAGAAGCGAAGGAGATTAAAGTAAGGTTAAATACTTTAGAACAAAGAGCAGTAGGTGGTGCAAAATCGAGCAGTTCTAAATCAAAAACCGTAGTTCATGATTAAAAAAAAAATGAATGTGAAAGAAAATGTTGTAAAAGAACTACATTAACCCGCTAGGATAAATTTCACACGTCGTAAGGTAGTTGTTAAAGGATTGGATGATCTTCATCAAGCCAATTTAGTTGAAATGATTCCGTATGCAAGAGAAAATAAAGGTTTCCGATATATTTTAGTTGTAATAGATGTTTTCTCAAAATTCGTATGGGCTCAAGCGGTAAAACGCAAAGCAGGTGAAGATGTTGGAAGAGCTTTACAGTTAATTCTCAAAAGAAGAAACGTATTCCTAAGAATATGCAAACTGACTAGGGAAAAGAATTTTATAATGAACAAGTGAGAAAAGTGACACAAAAATATAACAATAACCATTACTCAACGTATAGCACGAAAAAGGCGTCAGTTGTGGAACAAGTAAATAGAACGCTAAAATCAAAAATGTGGCAACGCTTTAGTTTACAAGGATCCTAGAAATGGTTGAATAAATTACAAGGCATAGTAAATGAATACAACAATAAGAACAGAACTATCGGAATGAAACCAAACAAAGTCACTAGACGAAACGAAGAAACACTTGTGAAAAGTGTTTACAACAACCCAAAAAAGATGGATTTACGAAAACTTCTGTTTAAAGTGGGAGACCGGGTGCGAATAAGTAAATATCGTGAATTGTTATTGTGATTATTATATAAGTTGTTCGTAAATAGCATCAATAGATTCTTGTGGAAGTGAAGAAGCCTCGAAAAGTTTTTGAATAAAATATTCTTCAACCTTTTTAAATTGTTTTTATGAGGTAGATTAAAATTTTGAACTAATTGATCGATGTGACTGTTTAACTTTGAAATGGAATTTTCCGAGTTTTTTATATTATAATGTCCCCAAGGAAGCGTATTAGTTGTTTTCGCAATTAAGAAACGTTTATCATCTTTAGGGCAAAGAGCTACTTTAGTTTTCATTTGGGTGTACATAGTATGGAGGTCAGAAACAAAAACATTCATACATTTTATAATGGTGGAATTGTCCCTAATAACGCGAAGATAATCATCAATTCCTAGATGTAGTTTAATAACGTTCTTCTTAACACCTTTAGCTTTCTTAACAATTTGGTCAACCGCTTCAACACAATACGCTTTAGCTCCGGTTCCGTAGAATGCTTTAATAGGATTATTCGGAAACTTATCTTTGAATTTACCGATAACGGATGTGGTAATGGGAATATTGAAACTATTATCGCGAGGATAATTGGAAGTATCAAAATTATGAATATTTTCAACAATATCGCGGTAAAAGTTTTCAGTGAACACTTTAAAAATTAAAGAATCTGTATCCATATACATACATCAAAGAAATATTTTGGTGATATTTTAGTTTCAGGAAGCTGTAGTAGAAATCATACATAACAACTTTTGACAAATCCAAAATGGCAGAACCAATAAAGAGAGGTTTGTCGTAAACAATACGTAATTTGTTCATCTGAATGGCTACAAAGTTGGAAGTGAAAATCTTAGAATTTTTGAAATTAGGTTTAGCTATTAACGTATCAGCACCAAGGAAGCGACCCGAATTTTGCCAATGAGTTACTAATTTCACATCGACTCGTTTATCAACGTTCTCCATCGTTTTTCCGAAAGCACTGTTATTCATTATTTTGAAGAAAGATTTCTCAAATTTTTTATCAGACAAATTACGTTTTCGAGTATTTAAATCGATGAAAGGTTTGAGCCAGGCTGATTGTTTAAACTCGATAACTCTATGAATTTTAAGTAGTTTTAGTCCATTGCAAAGAGCTTGTTTCAGCGTTAGATAATGAACAATATATTTTGTTTTATTCATAAGGTTTGGTATCAGTTTTTTGACTCTACCATTAGCATTAGCAGGAGAAGTAATATTTTCAACTAAGAAAGGGAGATCAGCATGTAAATCATGGAGGTGTTGGGGATATTCAACATCGACTTCAAGTACGTAACCGTATTCAGAAGAAGCATCTAAAGAGAGAACATTCAATTCATCAATTTCGTTCTCGTTTAGCCAACGAAAGTGGGAAACAGGAAGGGGTTGACTCATACTATGTCCATACAAATTAGTAGCATTCAAATACATAATATAAGAGGTAGGAACGGAGGTGTTATAATGTGGGAGGTGTGGATTGTTAGCGAAATGCATTCTTTGAACGCATTGACTTATACCTCCACATACACCTTTTTGAAGAAATTGTAACATATCGATGTCGGTTAGAAGTTTTAAATTAATACGAGTGAATTTTAACATGCTATTCCACACAAGCCCTGGTGCGGTGTAATACTGAGCTGCGTCCAAGTCATAAGGTAATACAAATTTTTCGGAAATTCTCGAAAACATCTGCTAATAACAGAACGTCTGTTTTTAAGTACAGGTCAGAGTATTCTCCGAGAGTTGAACAGGAGAAAGCTCTTTCGTAATCCTCATCGGAAATGGGGAGGGAAGTGAGTTTATCGAAAAAATCGTCTTTCTGTGGAAACGTTGTTTGATCAAGCTTTGAAATATCATCCACGTATGAATAAGGGAAAACACCTTTTCTTCACACAAGTTGGAAATGTCGAGGATCTGGAAAATACTTTTTCACTTGTACACATTGATCAGAATCGAGTTCTTCCGACAGCTTATCGAGGGAAGAAGCCATGAAACGAAAGGAATCGAGAAATCTAATTTTTACGAACTCATTTTGAATTGAGTCGTCAGAGTCAGTTTGGACCGTATCAACACGTAATAATTTGGTAAAGGATATGTATTTTTCTTTATTTTGAGCTATGACAGTTAATTTAACATCATTCACAGCCATTTCTTTTAAAAATAGGTGACAATCGTAATCGGAAAGATTGTGGAAAAAAACTGGTACAAAGTTGGGTAGTTTATAATTTAAATTACATCTGGAGTGAGCGGCCCCTAATCGCACTTTACCGGTTAAATGACAATGATCACGCACCTTAACATCATCGTCCAGAAAGGGTTCTTCACAAATATTGCAAGAGGTAGCCTCGGAGAAGAGACGTTTTTCTTCATCTGACAGGGGTGTCATGGGAGCTGATCTTCAAATATCGGTGATAAATATCGTAAACGTCTTCATCCAAAGTTTTAACAAATTGGTTAGCGCAATCAGGCCCCCGATACGATCTGAATTTGGAGAGGGAATCATCGAAGGAACACTTCATCAAGTAAGCAAACGAATGGTGCTGATGTTTGTTGGTAGATGTCGTAGACGTTTAGTCAGAATCAGAAAAGCATGTATGAATGGGTTGCAATACTGTTTCAAAGTCAGCGTATACAACAAAGGGTACTTTGATCCTTTTCTGATAATTATCAAATTTCAAAACATGATTGGGGACAAACCTACCCATTTTATCCATTTTACAATCACCCGTAGGAAGGCTACTGTACACATGGTTACAATCGTATTGCTGATGCCTATGAAGGTGGGCTACTGTAGAGAAATACTGTAAGCAGCCAACACATAAAAATTTCCGATGTCCTGTTTTGGAAAGTTGTTGAGAAAGTAAACGAGACATGTCCTTGATCTAACAATAATGATTATTTCCGTGATCATCGTCGAGCAACAAAAGATTGAAGTGCAGCCTTTGCTTGATGGGTGAATAGTAAAGGGGACCAACTGTTTCCCAGATCCACTTTCCATCTTTTAAAACGGATTCGGTTCCGTAGACATTCACAGAGCAATGGTTTTTCGATTCAAATTTAGGGATATCAGTTAATTTAATAGGAAATTGAATACCCTCGTAGTACAAAGTGCGAGAATAGTGTGGATAGGAAGTAGTTCTGTCCGAGTGTGCTTGTACGGGGAACATAGCCGACGTTATTGCCCACGCAAAGCAGGCTTGATCATCATTTTTCACATTCACAACCGCTCTCTTTAGTAGAATTTGTCTAGGTAACGGGATGTAAGAAGACGCTTTCAGCGGATTGTACTTGTTAACACTACATTAAACGCGTCGTGGAGGTGGATCTGATTACGTATTACCCGCAAGCATTTGTCGAGAATGTCACTGAAAAAGTCGGTATACGAAAGGTGGTGTTTCGTAGACGTGATGGGAAACGAAGCAATCCTGTTGACGAAAGCAGAGGTAAGGAAACTGATTCCCTCCTCTAGAGGTGAGCAACACTTTTTCTTATGTTGTATGGTTCTTATGTTGTATGGTGCGCAAATAAAAATTGTATTGTGTTGTGTGTTGTTTTTCTTTTAATAGTTTGTTATAAAAAAAGAGAGTGGTGTTTTAAAAAAGAATATCTATAGAAGTTTTACTAGGAAGGTAATGAAAGACATGATTTAAAAGTAAATTGATACATGTTACATGAGGCAGGAGTATGTTACAAAGAGAGATGTTAGTGTGTAAAGTGTTGAAGGATTGGTTTGTGTTATAGTAATTGTGGAAGAGTTGTTTCGCTGAAGGTGATGCAGAAGTGCGACATAGGAATTTGAAGCGAATCGCAAAAAGAAACTAAAGAAATGACGATGTGATTGAATCAGAAATGGTGGATTGAGTGGAACTTAGAAAAATTTTGTAGAAAACAGTTGCAATGTATATGTAGTACACTTAGACGATGATAATGTTGTAGACAGGTTGAGAAAAAAAGAGGAAGTTGTACTTACAGCGAAGTTCAATACAAGTACTCACTTGAAAGTTGTATACGTTTCCTACATCGTTATTCAATAACAAACGTTTCACAAGTTACATGTCGAAGCGGACTTAGTGTACGTTACCGGACCGCTTCCAGTCCATCGGACAGAGATAAAGTTGGAGCTGGTGAGAGAAGTGTAAAAAGTTGGTTTTGTAGCATATGTATGGTGTAATACACTCTACAGATAATCAAGTTGTATGAGATGTCTGTCTTAAAGATATTTTGATATGGGATGGTGGTGTAGTTGGAGCCTGTGAGAGAACCGTGGTGGTTATTGTAACATATGTATGGTATAATACACTTTTCAGAAAAGCATGTTGTATGAGATGTTTGTATTATAGTTATGTTAAAAATTAAAAGAAGGAAAGAAAGTAAGAAGTACTTACATAAACAGTTATACACGTATATATAACAATGTTTATGAAATAGAGAAATGATTTACATGAAACATCTCCAAAAGAATGTAATGTACGTTACCACCCCTCATGCAATACATCCGATGGATGTGTTGTTTCAAGTGGTGATGGAAGTCTGCTGGATGTTGTAACTTATCTGCATAACACTTTGAAGATGGTAATTTTGAATGAGATCGCTGTGTTATAGATAGATTTTAAAATAAAAATAAAAAAAACAGATGTATTTTTTAAAGTTTAATAATCATATATACAGAAATAATTTTTACATAACTACTAATTACCTTATAATTCTATTACTATAAAATGACTTCAAATTATTAAAATATAAACTAAACTAGTCCACGTGGAAGTGAGACGCCAGCAGAGACCCGTAGTTAATGTATTGTATGACCCCATTTCCTTTCCAGTCCCTTTGGTTAAGGAAGTCTTCGAACTGCTGGCAAAATTCTACGGGGCGCTTCTGGTCCTTAATCGTCCACTGAGTCACCACACCTACACAGGTGTTGAAAACCTTTTTGTACAGGACATTAAACTGGGTCTCGTACATTCTGTTAATTAATTGAGGAGTTTACTAAAATTTAAACTTTGTTGAAGTGAAGAAGTCTTCTGCCGAACGAAGGAAAGGTTTGGATATTTATAGGAGTTGAAAGGAGTGGGGTATGAGTGGGACGAAAAGATTTGGAGGAGGAGGAAGATGAGAGTGGGGTGAAGCGAGAATCGTCGGAGTAGTTAATATAGAAGGAATATTAAGTTATACAAGGAGTAATGGTGTAGACAGCATTGGATTCGTTTGTAGAACATCATGGTTCAAGAACCTTTCATTATCCGAATTGTTTAGTGGTAGAGAAGACGGTAGACTACATATACTATATCACACAGACTTCGGTGCTGACATATGTGAGGACGAGTGGATACAAACATGGCGATCAGGTTTTAATATTTCAAACAATTACCAGCAGTTTCTACCTGTGAGCGGTGAGAGATGTGAAAACAGCGAGAGACAAAAAAATAATGGTTATGTACAACACAAGTGTAGTTTACATAGTATTACCTTCATTGGAGCATATTGTAAGACATAGCGTGTGTGAAAACATTAATGAATATACATGTATCGAAGGAAGAGTATTGTTAAACGTACATGAAAATACAACGTTGCTGTTATGTAACAGTTGTTATATAGAAGACCATGTGGGGGAGGAGGTTTGCAAATGGAAGGATGTAGTGTTCGTTTTCGTATTACACATGCACGGGAGGCATCATCACCATTATTATGAATGTGGAAGGCCACTGACAACAGGAGATATGTGTGACACAAGTAAACTACAGCTTGCTGAATTATTGTTAGGTTGTGGTAAGAGTAATAGGTATGAACGTTGTGGTAGATCTTCTCGAAATGAAAGTACATGAGCTTGTTAATTCAAAAGTTCAAGTAGAAGAGAGTGGAAAGAAGAAACGTAGTTATTCGATTTGGATGGAGTAAGATGGAAGACGTAAAGCGCGCGAATTCCAATTTGTATATCTAGACGTAGAGGGACGGGTTCAGGTTGAGGACGCATGGGTAAACTAAACATGCGAGCGCGACATCAGAGTAAGTCGGGTACGATGATGAAGTCGTTGACGCATGCGTATAACAAAAACGCAAGTGTTCGCTGTAGACAACAAGTCATGTCTCTGTGTATGTGATGAGCTTCTTCGCACATGCGTTTTAGCAAAAAACGCAGGTGTTAACCGTGGAGAAGAAGTCACGTCTGTGTGTTCACTCTGCATGTGACGTCACGTCTGCTAACCACATTCCGATGGTGGTTCACAGGCGAAGAACTTGTTGTATAGGAGGAAGTGGGGGTAAGCGGAGAGGAGTTCCTAACCGGACCGTTGTCTCATTCTGTTCTTGAACGTCGTTGCAGAAGAACGTTGCGTTTGAAAATTTTCTTAAAATAGTGAATAACATGAGCGTTAATAGGCCAGCGGTGCCGAAATCCCGATTTGGAAGGTTAAGGACGGGAGCTGTAAGTAGAAAGAAATATAACTTGAAATGTATTAGAATAATAATATAATTTTTAAAACAATTATGTATTGTTTGTAGTACGATTTAGTTGGAGTGGTAACAACGATGGTGGCTGTATCCGTTGCAACGATGACAACGACGATGGCGAAGGGTACGATCACCAAGACATTGTGTGTTCGTAGAAAGCGGACGATTACGGAGTCCTCCACGTCCAGCACGGTGGAGAAGATCGTCACTTCGCCTAGGAGGACTGCGAACCCCAGGATACTCCAACGACAACGACAACAACGGCAACGATGACGTGTACAAAGGAGGCTGTGACGATACCTCGATTTTCCATAAAACCGGTGTCACCACTTCCCGACATCCCCATAACGTTGTCTCAGGATATGGAACGTTTAGAGAACGTCATGGAAAGTGCCTTACGTGTTCCGGAGAGAATGGGGGCACTGACGTCTTCTTGGGAGCGGCAGTGTGATGCTTTCCGAACAAGAAGTACAGAACTCGCCCAAGCCGTAAAGTGTAAGGCTCTTCTTGAAGACGAGGCGGCTAGATGTCTAGCTGAGGCAGCTCGTCTTCGAGGAGAAGCAGTACACGTTACGGAGAAGGTGACGCAGCTGAAGGAAGAGGTTGACAGACTGCGTTACTGTAAAGACGTCGAAGGGGAAGAGGTGAAGAAAAAGCGATTAAGGTATGAGCGGCTCTGTGTGGGTGTGCAGAAGCTGGCACAGCACTATGCACATGTCGAACAAGACTTGGAGGACGAAGGCGAGGAGGGGGATTAGTGTAGGTTTAGGTAATTGTTGTGTTTAGTGTAGTATAAGTTGGAATGTATGAAAATTGTAAAATGTGTATGTTTGTGTTGTAATTGTAAAAAAAAAAGTATTATTATAAGTTAATTAAGTTAAAAAAACAAAAAAAAAATTTTTTCGGGGTAGATTAGGGTGTGTTTGTAGTTGTGTTAGTGCAAGAAGTAAAGAGAGAACATTTGTTGTAAACGCTGAATTATGAACACCTGTGATTTTTGAAGATTTTATCTTTCCTAGGAACGGTTGTGTATAGGTATGCGAGGGATGAAAAATGGGGTGGAAAATGGGGTGAGAAGAAAATCCGCTGAAAAACATAATAGGAAAATGGGTATGGGGGGGAAGCGGCTAAGCAGTGGGAGGAGGGGGGTCAGAGGGACTAAGTTCGAGAGGGATAGTTGTCGGAATTTGACTATTCTGACATTGGGAACTGGTACACTTACCCTCCGGCATCAATAGTGAGAGAGGGGTCTTTTTTTTAGTACCACTCCTTATACCTTTAAAAAATTCTTGAAGTTAAGGGTAGAAATTAATTTTCTTAATATTAACAATTTTCCACTTTTGTTTCTTGCAAACTACTACGCCTAGGGGACCTTCTTTTAGCAACATAAGTTATTACATGATTTCGTGTCCTTATGCTTCAAAAAAATTTTTAAAGATCATTTTTTACACTTTTACCCCTACCGTTTCTTCAACTGCCACAATTCCTTTCTGCCCTTCTTACCTTCCTAAGCAACATCTCCTTACCTACATTTTCATGTGTCACTCGTTTCCACAATTCGCTTCTTAAAATAGTTACACAGGGAGTGAAAATTTTTTTTCTTCTTTTTTCCAAATTTTTTTCCACATTCTTATTTAGGTTCTTCAGGCATACTGTTTTGTATCATATCTCCTATTCCGATTTCGTCTATTTCTACAGATAATGACATCTCCCTTTTTCCTATCGACTTTTTCAATTGCTAATTTACAATTGGTTCTTTCTCTCACTCTTCTTATAGCAAACCAACATCTTCTTCCCCTTTTACATATACCTCATCCCCTCTTTCCCGTGTGTCTGTTGTGCTTACACCTTTCAGGCAGACAACTCCGTGGAACAGCACCCTACTCCAATGTGTGTTTTGCAAACGTCTTCGCGAAAGCTGTACGGAAGAGACAGGTTTCTGTTGTCGGGAATGTCTTAACAGACCTCTGCTTTTCTGTCAAAGCTGCAGAGTATATCATTGTGATGTTGTAAACCATTGCTGTCGACCTTGTCGTCAGGGGGAAGACTCATACCTCTGCGAATAGTCTGGTATGGTTTACGAAATCGGTGATGTACATACTCTCCACTGTTTACTCTGCACTACAGCTCAGCAAAGACGTCAACTTTTTTGGTCTATTCTGAGGCAATCCTCCTCTTCTTAGCTATCCTTCTCAATACCTTCCCTTCCCTTTCCCTTCCTTTTCATACATTTTTGACCTTGACCCACTTTTCATTACAATATATAATCCATTACATCATACTTAATTCACGTTTTAATCGTAATAAATCATCCTCCTCACTCCTCTGTTTTAGAATCGGTTATCTTACCCAACTAAAAAGATGTACCATATTTATAACATAGGTAAAAAATGCACGCATAGGTGCAACACGTCACATCACGCCACCAGATCAGGAGTTTTCAACGTATGCATATTATTCATTATTCTTGCTGGCTATATTATTTGTGTCCTGATGACTCCTCCCTCCTTAAGATGGGATTTTAATTTTTTTTTGAAAATAAGAAAAATTAAAATTACGTCGAAATTTCATAATCTGATTCTGCATCCCATGTTTATATTAAAAGTACTTATATTTAACTATCAAACATTAATTCCTTTGCTGGATGAAGGAAAAGCCTGTTCTTCTTTAAGTGGTTCATTGTCCTCTAATTTTCCTTTACCCTTTACAAACATGCATTTATTTCTAAAATGATAACATATAATTATAATTAATAATATTGGAACAAAAACGATTACTAGTCCATAGGTATAAGATAAATGTTTGCCTTCTGTTACATATGTTATAGGATCCTGAAGATTCAGTCAATTTTGATAACTGATCAAGATCGATAGTCTCGATGTCAAGTTGTATAGGTTTAAATTGTGTTATATTATGTGACATTCGAGGTAGAAATACAGGTTCAATATTTAAACTCTGACCCAAATATGTGAAATCTTTTTTGTTGTAAAGGAACATGCATAAGGTACCTCAACTAAATAAACTCCTTTAATCTTATGCACTTCCTCACGGTTACATTTGGCGTGAATTAATGTATGTTCGGTTGAAATTATTAGATACTTATTACTATCAATAGTTTCTACAATTAGCTGATCGATTATTAAAGGAACCGTTTTACATTTTGGGTCCTCTTTTACTTGCAATAAGTTTATTAATACGTGATGCTTGTTCATAATTTCTCTGAATCTTATCTAAATTACAATAGTATTGTTGTTGAATAATTTGGCAGTTTTCTTTAAGATAATGTACGTTTTCGTCCAAAGCAGCGACAAACGGAGTAGGAGAAATTATAGTTGTATTATCAATAGTTGGAATTGAATACATATGATAAAGGTTATATTTAATTTTGTCCAAAATGAGTACGTGTAATAAAAATACCAAGCGATTCTGATTAACATAAAATTCTACATTGATTATTTGAATAAATGAAATATTGTCTTCCGCATAGAAGTCGTCATCTCGGTGAAATTCTAGAAGTGTTCTTTTCGTTGTTTCAATTTGACTAAAGGAAATAATGCTTGGATGTACCAAATGTATTGCCGCGAAACTAGTTGCTGTTAAGATTTTATTAATAATAGTTTTCGTTTCCAAAATAATAATTTTAAGTGTCGTTATCGAATGTCTGAGGTACTCTATGCTGTTTATCTGTTCTATCATCATTTTAACCACACGAAAATTACTAGATATATTTGCTAATTCTGATTTAAATGTTTCTATCAATTTCTCGTTAATCGAACTTTGTTTATTAAAATGTGTAATTATATTCTTCTGGTTGTTTATTAAATCGTTGATTGCTTTATCGTATCTAGCTCCATCGTCTGCATCCAAAGTGCCAGAAATAAATTTAAATGCACTGCCTAGTATATTAACTAAACCACGTTTGTTTCTTATTCCTGTATGTGTTGTGAATGAATTAGGATATAGTTTCGACAGTTGACCTTTTAGGTGTTTTAATTCAGTAGCAAGCAATTCAGACTCGATCATTAATTCTACGTTTTTCGTAACTTTCGACGAGAGTTTAACATTATAAATATGTTTTTCTAATTCCGTAATTATAGCACTTATGTTTTCTAAGGGGTAATTATGAATAAAAGTGTGGTAAGTTTTTTGAAGCCTTACCTTTCCCAACCTAAATGGTAAAATTCCCGGGTTGCCTTGCAAACTTTTAATTGTAACTTGTTGAGTTTCATCGGAGGCGATTAATGGAATGATGATAAGGACCAAAAAATAGCTAGATGGTTTGAACATTGTCTGCAACAAAGGGTTGGGTCAATTGTTGTTTTCGCTTAGGCTTTAATTCTTGCCTATGGTAACATTTACCTTTAGGCGTTCTATTTTGTCTTTGAATTATCGCTTCTTTATTTTCTATTTCCCGTTGCCGTACAGTTTCGTACAATACTTTCACCTTATCGATACGCTAGTATACTGATAATGAAAGTTATCGTCAAATGTTTCCAAGAGATCATTCGCTTCGAGATGTCCAAAGAGTAATTCAATTGGTTTAAATTTTGTTTGTGAGTGAATAGTCCTATTATAGATTATGACGGCGTTCTCAAAGGGTTCACTAATTAGGATTTTGTTTCCGGATGCGATTATGGTTTTTATAATTTCTAATAATGTACAGTGTGCCCTTTCTATCTGTCCGTTGCTATTGAGATGTAGGGGAGTAGTTAAATGGTGCTGTACCTTGTGTATTTAGTAAATCTTTAAATAAAGGATGGTCGAATTGATTATCAGTAACGAGTAGGTTTGGTAATTTAGTTCGAGAAAACATTTTTATATATGCGTCTACAATATCGGGCATGTTCATGGAGTCAATTGGTTCGTAAATAAAAATTTAAAGAATGAATCAATAGCGGTCAAATACTTTTTATTATTTAGGGAGAATATGTCCATAAATACTGTCTGGAAAGGTTCTTTTGTAGTCGGGGTTAATTTTAATTCGTATTTAATTGGATTTCTTTCATATTTAGCACATTGACAAGTATTGCATTCATTTACATACTTTTGACAGTCAATTTGCATATTGGGCCAGTAATATTTTCTACTAATTTCTTGGGAAAGTTCCTTGGGCTCCGCGATGACCAGGCTCATGGGTTTGTCTTAAAATTTCGGTTCGTGCCGCGGCGCTTGTTATATCTTTTAGGGTTTTCGTGTAAAAATGAATTTCACATTTGTAATTTTCCGGTGTTATGTGCTTTATTGAAAATTTGGGATTAAGTTAAGCTGGAAATTTTATAAAATAAGAACCAGAACTGTACCTTGAACAAATTTAATGGTTTTTCCGAAATAGGCAGAGTGCCATTGATATTTCCTAATTGGGAATGTTGTGTTACGGTGCTGGCAGGAATATGAGAATCGGGTCTAGAACTTACTGATGGAGGCTTATTGTCTTTTGGTTTCTGAGGAGGTTTAATTTGTATGTCCGAAAGTATCTTAATTTTAGGCGGGTTTGACGTAGTCTTGTTTGTAGTTTTTTCCGTATTAGTTGCTATTAAATCGTCAAATTGGGATAGGTCTAAAGACTCACCCACACTGACGTCACCGGGGTTGTTAAACATTGAGAGTAGCTCGTCTCGTTCCATTTCTATAGGGTATGCTTCTAATCGCGATAGAAAATCTGCATTAGTGTTACTACGTCCCTTTTTATACTTGATCTCATAGTCAAACTCTTCCAATTTGAGGCGCCACCTTACCAATTTTGATTTGGGTTCTTTCATATTTAATAACCATTGAAGTGGTTTATGATCCGAAATAATATAAAATTTCCTACCGTATATGTATGGCCTAAAATTTTGAGTTGCCCAAACTATAGCCAGACATTCTTTCTCTATAGTTGAATAATTAATTTCATGATTATTCAACGTCCTACTTATATACATTATGGGTCTATCTTTCCCAACGGGTCCTTGTGATAATACCGCACCAATGCCAACATTTGAGGCGTCCACCGTAACGTTAAATGTTTGACTGAAATCAGGGTAAGACAGAACTGGGGGGTTAATTAATAGTTTTTTAATTCGTTCCAAAGAATTTAGAAATTCGAGAGTATGTTCAACCTTCTTATTATTTTTTAAGCAACTTGTCATTGGTTTAGTTATATTCGCAAATTTTTTAATAAATTTCCTATAGTAACCTGACAGTCCTAAAAAGGATTTTACTTGTTTGGAAGTCACTGGAACTGGAATGCTTTTGATTTTTTCAATAAGTTTTGGATTTGGTTTAATGCCTTGAGTGGTAATAAGATGTCCTAGATATTCAATTTCCTTCAGGCAAAAATCTGACTTTTCTATTTGCGCCTTGAATCTATATTGACGGAGTCTATCGAAAACTGTTCTTAAATTTTAGATATGTTCATCGAAACTTTTTCCTAAAATTATAATGTCATCTAAGTAAACTAGGAAAATTTTATTAATTAGTCCTTTTAGCACATTGTTCATGACACAGACAAAACACGCAGGTGCATTTCGCAAACCAAATGGCATACGTAGGAAATGCCAATGACTGTTTTCAGTGGAGAATGCAATTTTATGTTGATCATTAGGGTCGATCTCGATTTGGTGGTACCCACTTTTTAGATCTAATTTTGAAAATAATTTTGAATCACCTAATAAATCTAAAATAGAAGCTATATTTGGTATTGGATATTTATCCTCTACTGTTTTTTGATTTAGTTTCCGAAAATCTACAACCATTCGCCAAGATCTTTTGCCGGATTTATCTGGTTTTTTAGGTACTAGAAAAATAGGTGAACTATAAAGAGACTCACTTTCGGTTATTATGTTTTGTCTACGTAGTTCCTCAATTTGTCGATTTATTTCATCTTTTTGTATTTGTGGATATCGGTATCGTTTAGTGAATACAGGGATATCATCATTTAAGGGTATCTGATGTTTTGTCGCACTGGAAAATGTTAGTATGTCATTTTCATTGTAGAAAACATCCTTGAACTCGCTTACCAAACTTTGTATTGCTTGTAAATGATCCAAATCCAAATTTGCGACATGTGGGGCAGGTTTATTATTTTTTGTACGAACGTAAACGTTACATAAGTCTATTTGTTTCATATCTAATGGTTGGGCTTTAACTGACAGATTTGGGAGATATTTATTTTTATTTTCATAAACAGGTACTTTACAATGATGGTTATCCGCGATGGTAATAGTTTCAGGTATAGATATATTCTGTATCTGTTATAGTGGAATTAACACAACATCTTTTTTAACTAGAACCCTGACTGTCGTGCTGGAGTTATTTACTTCGGTTTTTTATTAGTTAAATTTTGATAACGAACTAAAGGATAATTTACGCCATTTAATACGATACTTCCTTCCTCATAATTTATTCTAGCCTTCATTACCTCTAAACTGTCTGAACCCAAAAGAACATTGAACTGTGAATGAAATTTGACAATAACAAAAATTTAAATATTGATTTTCTTTAAACAAATCTACTACCACAGAGTTTTTATGTTTACTTTGTGTATTTATGGTTCTTAAAATGAAATTTTCCTCGTTAACGTAATTTTGGAAATATAGGTTAGTTATTTTTGGGGTTATCAATGAATTTGTAGCTCCTGTGTCTATCAAAATTTTTAACGGGGGATCCGAAATGACTATACACGGTAGCGAATTACTTAGGTATAGTTTTTCCGAGGCATCCAAACGAAAATTTAGAACATCGGTTCGGGTTCAACGTTCGAACTATTATCGTATGTTTCGTTAAAAGAATATTCGTCTTGCATTAGTAGGGGGGATAACGGTTTCTCTCTCAGAAGAGGAGAGGATAACGTAACATTATGTCCAATGGATACACAATTGTGACGTAACATTATGTATTATGTCCAATGGATATACATATGTTTATACGTTATATACTTGACGATATCTCCAATTGATTTGTAACGAACCCTCCAATTGATTTGTAACGTTTGAAATGTGAATTAATTGTGACGTAACAGTTGTTGTATTATAATGAAAAGTAGGTCAAGGTCGTAATTCATAAGACAAACATTACTTGTCGTTCAGTATATATCGACAACTTTACCATTCGCTGATGTAGCACACACATGTATACTTTACGCACACGTCTTAATTAAACCTGTACCCGTTCCTCTATGTCTATGTATTCAAATTCACGCGCTTTACGTCTACATCGAGCAAATATGAATTGCAGACGCAGCATTAGCTCCACGTTACTTTTGTTGCTAATATGTATACATACATATCGCTGGTTAAGAAGAAGACCGTCACAACTCAAAAAAACATGAAAAACGTGTTTTCCATGTAAAATGACTGTAAATAAAGTATATTATTATGTGTAAAAGAGTCACATCTTGAATGTGGCTTATCTCCCTTAGATGGCGGTAGCGTCAGGTGTCACAACTTGGATTAGTAATATAGATTTTAGAAAAGAGTGTATTATTTAGTAGTGTGCACATCTTGTTAGAGGAAGTGTGTCAATAATTTTAGTAAAGGCCGTCACATTTTAAAGAGTGCCTGTAAAGTGTTTTTTAGTTTTGTTAAAGAGTGTCACAAACCTAATTGAGACGTCCATTTAAAAAGGTGAGTTCAGATACCTTCATGCTTTTCTGGGAAATAATGTCACAAATCAAAAAGTGACAGTCTTTACCTAAATAAACCAATTTTGTTCGTGTCATTTTTTGAGATGTGTCTGTCTTTCAGGATTTTTTTTATAAATATCACTTTTCCTTTTCTGGAAAGTGAGAATTGTAATACAGTTGTGACACTTTTTCCCAAAATTATTGATAACATTATAGCGGTACATTTTAAATTTGCTTCATCAATAATTAGATATTTTCGTTAATTTAAATATGGCTGAGAAACCACATAATATGAGGGCTGATTTCATACTAAAATTATCACGGGAAAAAGTTGAGGTTCATAATGTAGACCAATCGATATGGGCAATTCAGAAAACATTATTTGATTCTGAACCTGAAACTTCTAAAGACTCAGATCAAATAAGGAATATGATTAAAGGTAAATTAAATGAAAAAGATTTAAACCAAAATGCTTTTAGATGTTTCAAATATGTTTATTAACACACTCTACATATGTTTCGACTTGTGAAGTCTTTTTCAAGAGTAATAGATATTTACTAAATTTAAATTGTACCTTAATGCTATTTATAGTTAGGTATTTCAAGTATAATAAGATGTACAGGTAGATGAGAGGCAGTTGTACAGTTATTTAGGGAAAAACCCTTGGCGGGTTGTAATTCTTCAGAAATTGGTCGATCACCGGTGTATCTTTGAACTCGGATTTGTCATTTGTTATGTTGTAATTATTTCTAAAGGCTTTTTTAATTTCAAACTGTTCTAAAATATTGAGACGTTGACCTTTGTTTTCTATATGTAATATGTTTAAATTATCTCTGTCAATTTTATGGCCATTTTCTAAGCAATGTAGGCTTATGCCTGTAGATATCTTTCTATTTTTTATGTCTTTTTCATGTTCTTTTAAACGTATGTTGAAATTACGACCGGTTTGCCCAATGTAAAAAGAATTACAATCCTTACAGTTCAGCTTATATACACCACTTTTTTGTAATTTATCGGTTTTTTGTTTGTTGTTTGTTAAAATGCTTTTTAAATTAGTTTTATTGATCGAAATTGTTTTTATTCCTGATTTTTTTAATACTGTACTAATTTTGTTGTTATTACTACTAGTATAATTAATTAGTTTGAATTGTTTGTCTTCTTGTTTACAGGTATAAAAATTGCTCAAAATTAGTTTTTTCTTTTTGTTTCTAATCAATTCATCAATTAATTTAGTTTTATATCCGTTATTCTTAGAAATAATTTTTATAATGTCAAGTTCTTTTTTATAATTCTGTTTGCTTAATGGGAAATGTAACAGTCTGTGAATCAAACTGGGAAAAGTTGACAGCTTTATTTGCCAAGACTGTTTTGATCTTGCGTGTATGATGGCGTCAGTACTTGTGCTTTTCCTATAAATATCATATTCAAGTTTATTATCTATAATTTTAACGTTTACATCTAAAAAATTCAGACCCTGATTTACATCTTGGGTTTCCATTGTGAATTTAATTCTGTTATTCAATTTGTTGAGGTAATTAAGGAATTGATCAAGTTGTCTTTCTGTTCCTGTCCAGATACAGAAAATATCGTCAACATAGCGTGCCCAGTAAAATATATTATTGGTTAAAATATGTTTATTGTTACTATTTAATAGTTTGTTTTCTAAATCTGACATAAAAATGTCTGAGAATAGCGGTGAAATAGGTGATCCCATTGGTAATCCTTCAGTTTGTTTATAGTAGTTATTATTAAAGCAAAAATAATTTTGATTCAGACAAGTTTCTAAATAGCGAAAAATAAATTTTTTTCGAAAATAGGATTGGGATATAGTTTGTTAACAGAAGGAATGTCAGTATGGCAAACTAATAATTCTCAATGAGCAAAATACCTGCATAATTGCGTAACTATTTATGTGTTAAACCTTTAAATCGCGTGTTCTCAGAACAATGTTTTTTGAGTTGTGACTGTCTTCTTCTTAACCAGCGATATATACACACACATATACACACACTACTTTAACTTTTGTTTTCGAGATAAACTACCACAACATTCAGACCTACCAACCGATGAACATTGACTCGATTAATAATTACATATATAAAAGGTATATACACTTGAATATTTTATAGTATCTGCTCTATGTATAGATTTCGCCTTGTAAAGCTTCTGGAACAGAAAAGTGAGTGAGAGGATATTGTTTTGTAACGATTGAAATGTGAATTAATTGTGACGTAACAGTTGTTGTATTCTAACGGAAAGTGGGTCAAGGTCATCAATGTTTGAAAAGGAAGGGAAAGGGAAGGGAAAAGAAGATATTGAAATGGATAGCTAAGTAAAAGATGATTGCATCATAATAGACATAAATAGTTAACGCCTTAGAATGGAGAGGAAGACGATTAGAGTGTTGTAAACTCTTCGGTAGAGTAACCGTCTAGGTCATGACGAGCCTGTTCTCTCTCGTACCATGATGTACAAATGTAGCACTGCAAGGCATGATACTGCGAGGACTCATGAAACATACCAGTCTTATGACAGAGGTATCCTTGTCTACAATTAGAACAAGTTCGATTCAACACATCCATCAAATAAATTTTACAGCTGACACAGTACTGAAGGGGTTCCATAATGCGACATGGAAAGCAAACAAAGCCTTCTGTGTGCTGACTCAGGTAAAGACACCGTTGGCACTGAAACTTTGTAGTAGCAGTGGATTGTAAGACTTGACGAAACGGTTGGACAACGATGGTAGCATGTCCAGGCAAGGAGTAATTCTTTTGGAGGAGTGTACATTGTGCTTGGTTTGTAAACACCATGTTCTCATAAGGTAATAGTTGGAGAATGAATGGTGTTGTAGAGAAAGAGGTGATCGCTTAAATAGCAAATGTGATTTGCAGACGCAGCATTAGCTCGACGCTGAACACTTACCTTTTTTACTAATACGTACACACACTCACCTGCGTTCTTTTGTTTAACGCATACGTCAACAACTTTATCATCGTAATCGACATTCGTCGATATCACACACACATGTCTATTCTACATATACCTGTACCCGTTCTTCTATGTCTATGTATTCAAATTTGAATTCACGCGCTTTGCGTCTTCCATCTTACTCCGTCTACATCGAACAACTACGTTTCTTCTTTCCACTTTAACTTTTGAATAAACAAACTCATGTACAATCATTTCGAGAAGATCTACCACAACATTCATACCAATCACTTTTACTACAACCAAACAATAATTCTGCAACCTGTCATTTTACGTTTGCAAGTTCATCACACACACTGACATCACTTGTCGTCCACGGTGAACACCTATGTTTTTGTTATATGCATACGTCAGCGACTTTGTTATTATAACCAAAATACACTGATGTCGCGCACACATGTCTACTTTGCGCATACGTCTTAAACCTGTGCCCGTTCTTCTACGTAAACAAATTTGAATTCATACTTTATGTCTTCCATCTTACTCTGTTCACATCAAACAATTACGTTTCTTCTTTCCACACCGCTCTATTTTAAATTTTGAATAAACAACCTTATATACAATCATTTCGAGAAGACCTACCACAACGTTCATACCTATCAAAAATTTTGCAAGCTATCATTTTACGTTTGTAAGTTCATCCCCTCCTCCTCCAAATCTTTTCGCCCCACTTCTTATAAATACCTAAACCTTCCCTTCGTTCAGCAGAAGACTTCTTTCTTTGCATAAGTTTAAATTTCATTACAAACTTACACTAACAAACGTTGGAAAAATGTATTACTTCATTATGTTAACTGGAGATTCTGCATCAATAATCCAGACCTACTACAATATTTTGAATAAAAAGGTTCTTCAAACATGTGAAGGCGAGGTAACGATTTGGACGGTGAAGGATAAGAAGCACCCTAACGACTTCTGCTGCGTGTTACAAAAACTACTCCGCCAGATGAAGTGGAATGGAAAAGGATCTATACAGTACATCGGTTTCAGATCGTTGTTGATGGAGATGAACTTCCACACTGAGTAGTGTAGTACAATAGTATTTAGTAGTAGAATTTAAGAAATAATGTATGTGTAGTTTACAAGTATATAAGTATAAATGTAGCGTAAATATACTTATAAGTATATGGAATAAATATAATAATACTATTAATAAACTTTTTACAAATACATCCTTCTTTTTTATTTTTAAACCAATCTACAACCCAGTGATCTTGTACATAATTAATATCTTCAAAATGTGATAAAGATATGTTACAACATCCATCAGACTTCCATCACCACTTGAAACAACACAACCATCGGACAATACATTCTTTTGGAGATGTTTCATGTAAATCATTTCTCTATTTCATAAACATTGTTATATAAACGTGTATTACTGTTTATGTAAGTACTTCTTACTTTCTTTCCTTCTTTTAATTTTTAACATAACTATAATACAAACATCTCATACAAAATGATTTTCTGCAATGTGTATTATACCATACATATGTTACAATAACCACTTTACAGTTCTCTCATCGGCTCCAACAACACCTCCATCCTATAACAACATACCTTTAAGACAGACATCTCATACAACTTGATTATCTGTAGTGTATTAAACCATTGATTGTATACTCTTGTCTGTGTAAATAAATAAACGTTTTGACCTACGTTTGTTTTTTATTATTTTAAAAATTGTGTTATTTTCCTAAATAAAGAAAACCCTAAATGTTTCTGCAGTTACAATTTATTGAATTAATAGCTGTAACAATGAATAAACTTTTTTATAATCTTCAATATTAGTTGTAACGTTTTTTTTTCTATGAAAAATCCCAATACTAAACTTTTATTTAATTCGATTCAGTTTGTCTTTGTCTTGGTTCAGTTTTGTTGATTATTTCTTAATGTTGATCGACCTTCCGTCTTATCATCAAGGCTAACAACCTTCGCGCAGGACTAGGCGATAGATGGAGGGTTCGATGAAATTTTCCGGTCGGTGCTCGAGGTCTTCTTCCTCGATCCTTGACACTGACGTGACGTGTGGTGTTTGTTTCTGTTCGTGTTTTGTGCTTCTACTTGTGTAAACTTCTTACCTTATTAATATATTACGTGAATTTATTCAAATTAAGTATTTCGTTAATTTTTCTTTAATTTTTCATAACTTCTCGAAGCACTCTTTTAAATTGTTATTTTTTTAATTAATTTTAACTATTTTGTCAATTTTTTTTTGTTGCCACGAGGCATTTAGTAAATCTAATTTTTTCTTTTTAATCTTTTGGGCCTTTGTGGCAATTTTGTAAATTAATAATTTAGCTTTTCACCCCTTTGTTCTCAGTAATTTCAATTTACAAATAATTTTTTTTGTTCTTGTGGTGAGTACTTTGATGAATCTTGGTTTGTTTGACCTCGACGTTGACTCACCTAAATCCGTCCTTTTCTTCCCCTATTTTTTTCTTTAAGCATCTTCAAAGCCAACTATTTTTTAAATTTTTTTAATTTATATTTATTTTTAGCAATTTGTGTTAACTTTCATTCCTGTCATTTTTGTCAGCCCACCCACCCTACAATAGGATCCTGAAGGACTGTGAAGCTGGGATTAAGGGTCAGGGTGAAGATATATATAGTCGTAACCATCCAGAATAAGGGACCCCGCCTAACCTGACCAATTTTTGTATGGGCCGATAAAATCCTGCAGGCGGCTCATCATACATTTAAAGAGTTGGGGGTCATTGAAACAACATATAATTTGGCAGGCCTTCTTACGTTATTGATAAGTCCCCATGGTGACCCTGAAAACCAGCTGCAGTCACACCACTAGCGCAGGGAACATTTTTGGGTGGGCTTTTCTTTGTTTGACAAAGTGGCGCCCGAGCTCATTTTCGTTTTAGTATTTCATGATAATTAAATTTTTTTAAAACAAACTATTAATAATTTCAAAACCAAGTAATAGTTTTGTTAAATTGGCGCGGCACGAGCAGGGACCTGAAGAATCCTGATTGCAATTTTTCTTTTATTTATTGTAACTGGTAAACAAAATTTTTTTTTGTGATTAAATTTATATTTTGTACATTATTTTTGCATTTACTGCATTTAACCTTCTGTAATTTATCTCTGAGATCTGTTTTGTAAAAGTTTGAAAAACATTGTCTGTTTACTTGTTTAATATCTTACAAATTTGTTTGTACAGTTTCAAACTTGTGTAAAATTTTAGGGTACTTGTTTTACAATATGGATATGTCTTCTATCAATTCTGTGGAAATTGATTTATCCTTCCTCACCTATGACGACATATTAGACGAACTCACACTGAGAGCTATCACTATAACAGATTCTGAAATGGAAAATAGACTCAGCCTTACTTCTTGGCTTTCGACAGGCCTGGATTCAGAATCTGTACTGGACCTGGACAGGTT
This sequence comes from Agrilus mali, assembly GCA_029378335.1. Taxonomy (NCBI): domain Eukaryota; kingdom Metazoa; phylum Arthropoda; class Insecta; order Coleoptera; family Buprestidae; genus Agrilus; species Agrilus mali. The sequence continues at coordinate 16,211,363 of CM055660.1, forward strand.
GGATGTAAATCGTGAGTGTGGCAAACTTTTGCAGTATGTAAGTGAATTTACAAATACCATAAGAAATCTAACATTGTTGGAGTTAACTTATGATGAACTGAAATTACTTGAAAACAAGTTTAATTATTTAGAAAAGAGAGCCAAGAGATTTTTTTCATGTAAATTGAAGCCAAGTAAAATTGGCGAATTATTTTGTAATTTGAGTATTTTACATGCCGAGTTGCATTTCAAAAAGGCTAGTTTAAACAAAGATACTAATTTAAATGTTTCACCATCTTGTTCATTTACGAGTACAATTAATAAGAATCAATTAACTGATATGTCGTCGTCCATACCTCCTGCTAATTCTGTTTCACTGGTTAATAATGTTGTGTCTACTCCACGTGTAACTTCTGCTTCAGGTTCACAAAGTTATATTCCAGCATTAGGGAATAATGTTAGCTTAGGCAACTCTAGTTTTCCAGATTTTCCTGGTCTATCTACGGTCGTTCCATCTAATATGGATAACGATTTTCGTTCAGTTAAATTTGCAGAACCCGAAGTCACTGCAGTTCACGATCTCATAGATCTCTCTTCTCCTGGAGCACCTCCTGTTCGTACTGCTTTTAATACTCTTTCACTCGCACAGACATCTTCCTCTTTTGCTGCTAACAAGGTTATTTCAAAATGGGGTTTGACATACGATGGGACTTGTAGTTTAATTTCATTTTTGATGAGGGTTCAGGAATTAGCTGATGCGCATGGTGTAACTGAAGAACAATTGTTTAATTCGGCAGTTCTATTGTTTTCTGGATCTGCGTTGACTTGGTATCGTTTTAATAGGTAGGGTAAGACGGGCAAGTGCAATATAGTTTTTCGATAGATGAACTTTAAACAAATTTTCTAAAGTTGTTTGTAAACAAATTTTGACCTGTTCTTTTTTGGGGTAACTACACATATGTATCTTTCCAAAAATGGTTAAAATTACATGAATCCATGTAAGTGGCAAGAAAATAAATAAATATTTGAACTACACTCTTACAATCCCACTTGCCCCGGCAGAAGGGGGCAAGTGGGACTGATGGTGATATTTTACATTTTGGATATGTATCAATGAGTAATACCAAGTGGGAATATAACCTTTACTAGCGTGATTAGATAAATATGAACAGAAATAAAGAACAAACAACGGTTTCAAAAATGTGACAGTTTTATTATCTTAACATCGACAAAATTGTTATGAAGATCATTAAAATTTAGTAAAATAAGATACTAATAGACAAAAATATATAAAAAAACGAAAAGGTGATCAAAAGTTAGTAAGGAATGCTGAACTTTTTTTTTTAATTATGTAGCATATAATTCAGCACAAACTAAACAAATATAAGTATTCGTAATAAGTTGATTTTGTTTCTTCAGGCATAAGCAATGATAACTTCTGGTGCAGTAAAAGCATCGTATGCCTAATCTCGCCTTAGTTATGCCGGTCAAACAGATATAGCATAGCCCCTTTTCTAATTGCGTGTTTTTACTCCATTCTTGTTCCTGCTTTTCAGAAGCAGTTTTCGATTTCATTGAAAACTCCGCACTGGTTTCCACATTTTCTTTTTGTTCTGTTTTGTATGGATGTATCAAATGTGAATTGTTTGGTAATGTTTGAGATTTAGGTATGGTTATAACCGATATCACATTGATTTTTTTTCTCACTTCCATTGAAGTATTATTTTGGTGCCCTATATTGGTGTCTTCATTAACCTTTCCCGTTTTTTCAGCATAAGATATGAGATTTTAGTTCTCTTTTGTTTGAAGCATGAAATCGTTTGTATCTGTAACTTCACTGCAGTGTGATTCTGGTTGTGGCTTTTGTTTTCTTGTTCTTCCATACACCCTTAAAGGCATACTATTTTGAGAGATAGAAGTATGTTCTGTTGAAATTTTTTGAATTTCTTCATTAGTATCAGATTCGTTATTTTTATTAAGCCAATCCACATTTTCATCTCCTGATGAGTCTGCATAGGGAACAGATTCGTTGTCGCTTTCTGAACTGCTACTATAACAGATTTTCTTTTGAGTTTTTTTCTTAATACGTGACTTTTTAATTTGAGGAGTCCTTCTAGTTTTTCTTGGTGGTTTTGCTTCCTTTTCAGCGCGAATTAGTTTCAATTTAGTGAGAACGTCGACTGTTGTAATGACATCAGCGCCCAAAGCAATTCGTGTGCAGAGTACGCTCCCCCTGATCCTCCTGTTTTGCCTGCTACTTCGCCAAAAAATTGTTACAATTTTTCCCAAGAAGGACATCATTTTAGAGAATGTTCTGCTTCCCGTAAACGTTTTTGCTTTCGTTGTGGAAAATTAAATGTAACTGTTAATACTTGCCCAGTTTGTCAAAAAAACCCAATTTGAGGTCTCGTGATAACTATCGTCGAGATTTTTCTAAATTTAAAATCGATAGTAATTCTTGGGCTGCTTGGCTTGATAAAGTAAGAAATTTTTGTACAGCCCCTATTAAATTTGTTACTCCTGTTTTATTACGAAAACAGTTTGATTGTCGTCCTTATATTAAGGTTAAAGTAAATAATATTGAAATAATTGCTCTATTGGATACTGGAGCAAATGTTAGTATTTTTGGCAAGACTGCTCTCCCTTTCCTTTCCTCCCTTAACCTAACCCATATCAAACCCACGTTTAAGGAGGTTGTTGTTGCGAACGGTTCTCCAGCTCTGGTATCATCTGAAGTCATTGTAGATGTTTCGTTACAGGATAAAACAATTCCATTTAAATTTTTAATTATTCCATCTTTGTCCCATGAATTAATTTTAGGTATGGATTTCATTTGCAAATTTAATTTAAACTTCACTTTTAGAGAACACTCACCTTGTAGTTTTTCGGTGCCATCTGTGGCTAATGTTAATGTAATTATTAATAAAGACCATCTCTCCCTGAGCGATAGAGAACAATTGGAGCTAGTCATTTCGTTAGTAAAAAATTTAGGTTCTTCTCTTTTAGGTTGTACTAATAAAGTAGTGCATCATATAGATACTGGTGATTCTTCCCCTTTTAGAGAAAGACTTTTCAGAGTCAGCCCTCCGGTAAGGGATATTTTGAGGAAAGAAACAGATAAACTTTTAGAATTAGGCGTTATTAGGCCCTCTTCGAGCCCATGGTGCTCGAATGTTTTATTAGTAAAAAAGGCTTCTGGAGATTTTCGTATGTGCTTTGATGCACGCAAATTGAATTCGGTCACAAAAAGGGATAGTTATCCTCTTCCTCATATCTCGTCTATTCTTGATCAGTTACGAGATTGTAAGTTTATGAGTAGTCTTGACTTGAAGTCAGCCTTTTTCCAAATACCTTTGGATGAGGAATCCGCAGAAAAAACAGCCTTTGGAATTCCAGGAGTAGGTTTATTTGAGTTCGTACGTCTTCCCTTTGGTCTCAGTAACAGTCCACAAGTTATGCAGCGATTGATGGACTCTATTTTTGGCCCTTCTTTTCCTAACTTGTTCGTGTATCTTGACGATTTAATAGTTTGTAATTCTTCCTTTCAGGAACATATAAAGACCCTTAAAGAGGTGCATCATAGACTCAAGGAGGCTGGTTTAACAGTCAATTTTGATAAATGCGTTTTTTGTAGACCATCCTTAAAATTCTTAGGTTATATTGTTGATGAACAGGGCTTACGAACAGATCCAGATAAAGTTTCGGTTCTGCTAAATTTTCCTTCTCCCAAAACATATACCCAGGTCAAGAGATTTATTGGTCTTACTTCGTATTATCGCCGTTTCCTCCCTAATTTTTCTAATTTAATAGCTCCCATTATGGATACTATAAAGAGTAAGAAAAAACGTCAAACCATTGAATGGTCCCAAGAGGCCGAAACCGTTTTTCAACAGGTGAAACAGTCTTTAGTATCAGCTCCAGTACTCGCGAGTCCTGACTTTTCGCGTCCCTTCTGTGTACAGAGTGATGCTTCAGACAGGGGTGTAGGGGCAGTTCTATTCCAACAATTTGATGAAGGTGACAAACCCGTTGCATATTTTAGTAAAATGTTTAATTCCACTCAACGTAATTACACTGTCACTCTCGAGGAACTCCTCGCTGCAGTTTGGGCAGTCGAACATTTTAGACCCTACCTAGAACACACCAATTTTACTCTTATCACAGACCATTCATCACTTCAATGGTTGTATAATATCAAAGAACCTACTGGGATGATAGCCCGTCTAGCGTTACGTTTATCTCAGTTTCACTTTAAAATTATTCATAGGCCTGGGAAGGAAAATGTAGTCCCTGATCTTCTGTCTAGGAATCCCAAATTTAACCTAATTGAGGTTCCCATTTTTGATAATGATTATCTTAACTTACGTGATAGAATTGTAGAGAACCCTGAAAATTTTCCAACATTTAAAACTCTGGATAATCGTGTCTTTAAACTTTCGAAAGAGTCTATCCCCTTAAACAGCAATATTTCACCTTGGAAAGAATACGTACCTCGAGGTAATAGAAGCACTTTGTTGCAGCAATTTCACGAAGAACCTACTGCAGGACATTTAGGGATTTTTAAAACTTATAGGAGACTTTCCGAACTTTGTTATTGGCCTAAAATGCGCCTGGATGTCATTACCTTTATTAGTAAATGTAGAGTATGCGCTGAACAGAAAGTTTCACAAAATCTACCTTTAGGGCTCATGGGTGCCCAACGTCATGTTTCATATCCCTGGCAATGTATTACTTTAGATACTGTAGGTCCTCTTCCTCGTTCTCCTTCGGGTAATGTACACCTTCTGGTAGTTACCGATTATTTCTCCAAAATGGTGTTTATTCATCCCCTACGTAAATTAACAGCCAAACATATTACAAACTTTTTAGAGAATCACATTTTCTTAGTCTTTGGAGTACCACTAGTAGTTATAGCTGACAATGGTACTGTATTCACTAGCAGGGAATTCAGAAACTTACTGGATAATTATAAAGTTCCTAAGTTTTGGTTAACACCCCGGTATTCACCTCAATGTAACCCGACTGAACGATGAAATAGAGTTATTGGCACATGTATTCGTTCATATATCAAGTCTAATGTTCATAAAAATTGGGATATCGAGATTTATAAAATAGCGTACGCACTTAGGTCAGCAGTTCATGAGGTGACAAAAATTAGCCCTAATTTCTTAAATTTTGGTCGTCATGTTCCTATTTCTGGCACCTATTATGGTGAAAACTTTCCATTACTAGATGATGATATTCCTTCAGAAATTTTAGATAATTATTTAAGTGAGATTTCTAATTTGCAAGTTATTTTTTCTAAAGTGAAAGGCCACTTACGTCAAGCGCATCTTAAGTATCAGCAACGTTACAATTTACGCAGAAAGTCTCTAGAATTCGCTGAAGGTGAATTAGTTTGGAAAAGAAATTATGTTTTGTCAGATTCCTCAAATGCCTTCGCTTCAAAATTAGCTCCTAAATTTGTTCTCTGTCGCATCGCTCATAAACATTCTGCAGTGACTTATTCACTCACTTCAGAGGAAGATGGTTCGGATTTGGGTAGATGGCATATTAAAGATTTAAAACCATTTAATGAGCTCCCTTCTGAAGATTCAATTAACGCCCAGGACCAACCCCAGTAGGGCTACTGTTTAATTTAGTTTGTTCTATCTCTTTCTTCTTCGATTCTCACACCTTCAGTGAGGGGTGCTATCAGCTCTCACTACATGTATGATGTTGGTCAGGAGTCCCTCTGTTCCCTTTTTAGACTCTTGTTTGCTTCATGCATGTGAGTAAATTCCAACCCTTTGTCTCCAACATGATTCCACTCATTTTAACCTTTTCTCGTGCTTTCCTTTGGTAGTGCATCTGTGAGTGCATGGGACAACCTCATCGCGAGTTTTTTTTAGGGGCATGAATCGGCCAAAGGTTTTGAGTTCGTAGCGTATGCGTGCCTTAGGGGTAATCGGGCTCACAACCAGAGTGAATGAGGTTCTGTCTCCCCTTCGAAAAGAGTCTCCCTTGTGTATGCGTGTCTTACTTCCTTTCGTATTCATTATCATATTTTTCGATTCATAATTTGCCTATAACAATTCCTGGCTTCATTTCCCAAGTTCACCTCTGGAATTTACTACGTTTCACTTTCATTTTTCACCTCCTCAATCTTAGTACTTTCAGGTCATTTTACTTCGGGCTGGAACCCCAACTGTACACTTTTAACTGTTATTTGGCATTTCGTAGGAAATGGATATCAGTTTTTCAGGTCTTTCTTTCTTTCTTGCTTAGGTTCCCGAGGGGTCTTACCGTCCCTTTTCGGTCATGTAGTACCTGACTGCATACTGGAATAAAAGAAAATTTTTTCTGAATTTATTTTTGGCCATTCCCTTTTGTTGTTGTTTTTTTTACTGTTCCCTATGTAGCTCTACAAATGTCCTCTTTTGGCTCATGAAAGCCACTCCTATTTTACGTATGGCTTTTAGCCAATTAATTTTTTTATTTTTTCGTTTTTAAAGAATTCTATGAATTCCATTTTGGATTAAGTTTCGTTTTATTCCCAAGTAAGAAAGTTATTAGTTTACGTTTTCGACTTAAGTCGGGATAGTTCCACCGTTAAGTTTCATTCTAGCTTAGAATGCATTTTTTACAGCTAGGAATGTAGATTTATGTTTTTGAATTTTATTTTCACTTTCAAGTGATTTTTTCGTTTTTTTGTTGGTGCTCGATGCACATGCCTTTTGAGTTTGGTTTACTGGTTTCGATTTGTTTATAGTTGATGCCTATTATTTGTGCTAGGTGATCTTTGAGTGCGACTTTTGTTCGATATGAGGCGATATTGCCTTTTAGTTTGCAGATAGCTGCAGTTTTCGATTATTGAGTAATCGCTTGTGCTTTTGGTTTTCGTGCAGGTGAATTGTTGTTGCACATTTTTGGTGTAGCTTGGATGCATTTTCCCTATGCAGGGTGATTTCTTATGCAGTTTTGATGCAATTGTGCATTTTTGATGCATTTTTCTGTGCATTTTGGTTTTGCATATGATGCGTTGCAGTGTTTGACTGCAGTTAGGTTTTTTGCTTAATAGTGAGTCCTATGGTTTCCGGATGCGGAATGTATCTGCGTTTTCAGGTTTGAGTCCTGATATAGTGTTTTGGGCTTTGGGCCTATTTTTGGCGTGTTTGAGTGTTGCATGTTAGATGCAGTTTTAGGCTTTAGGCCTTTTGTTGGTGGCTTTGCGTTTTGCATTTTAGATGCAGTTTTGGGCTTTGGGCCTGTCTTTGGCGGTTATGAGTTTTGCATTTTAGATGCAGTTTAGGGCATTAGGCCTATTCTTAGTGTGAGTTTTGCATTTTAGATACAGTGTTGGGCTGTGGGCCTATTTCTGATGTTTCAGAATTTTGCATTTTAGATGCAGTGTTGGGCTGTAGGCCCAGAATAAGGGACCCCGCCTAACCTGACCAATTTTTGTATGGGCCGATAAAATCCTTCAGGCGGCTCATCATACATTTAAAGAGTTGGGGGTCATTGAAACAACATATAATTTGGCAGGCCTTCTTACGTTATTGATAAGTCCCCATGGTGACCCTGAAAACCAGCTGCAGTCACACCACTGGCGCAGGGAACATTTTTGGGTGGGCTTACGTATTGTAAGTGTTTTTCTAAATTTTGTGATCTTTTTTTTGGTAATATACTCTTCCAGTTTTTTTTTTGTGTTTTTTTAAGAGAGCTTCGAGCTCTCGAAAGTTTCAGCATTCTGCAGGAACCACCGATGCACTACCCGGTGCTCAATAAAGTTTTCGTTGCATTCATTCTTTTCTTTGTTTGACAAAGTGGCGCCCGAGCTCATTTTCGTTTTAGTATTTCATGATAATTAAATTTTTTTAAAACAAACTATTAATAATTTCAAAACCAAGTAATAGTTTTGTTAAATAATGGATGGCCATTTTTTGTCTGAGTCAGGACCATTTCGCCAGCCTGGAGCCTTTTCCGTTTCTTGTCGTAAAATGTTTTCTTCTATCCATCGCAACACTGTCTGATGACGACCGTTAATGCTTGGACTTAAAGTATATGGAATCTTGAACAAGTTGATTAACTTAATAAACTTTTCCAAATATTTCGGTTGCGCATAGTATACCACATCCATTATTAAATCATCTACACACTTCAATAATGGTGTGTACGCGTTCTTTATGTTAATGATGGAGAATTTTTTGTTCTTCGCTAGAACTGATCCGTTTGTTAGCATTTGCTTTAGAAAATATATATCATTTCGCATGTAATTATAATTTGTTTCATTTAAAATCCCTTGGACGTCATCACCGGCTATCTCCACCTTTTCACTACAAGCTTTTAAAAAGCCGTTAATGAAGGTGTCGCACCGCTGTTTTATTTCGAGAACGAAATACAAAATATCGTACGATGTATCTTGTGGTAATGTTAACCATTTGAATACTTCCTTTGGTACTTTAACTCCCAACTTCGAACACACAACCTTGACTCTGTCTAAATTGCTCTTAGCAAATTCGTAATGAGGACCTGTCTTTCTGCTTCATACAACTCATAGGATAAGGAATCCATTTTTTATGAAAATTCGATTTCTAAATCGTCTGGATCGCTCTCCTCGCTTACTAAATAACCTGTTATTACAAGTTTATCGTATCCACCTTTCAACTCAAATTCTTGTACCACGTTTTCTAACTCTGATGCAACCAAATGTTTTCTTTTAGATAAGAAGCCGTCTTTGAAAAATTTCACTTCAATTACATAACTTTCAACCATTACTGCGTCTTTAACTTTAAATGCACTAACTATTACAACTGACTACACTCACCGCGTTTCATCTTATTTATAATCATACTTTTTTGGGGGAGGGGGTACATAAATTTGTAAACATGTTACCATTTATGAATACAAAAGCCTACATCTCAGAAAACGTTTTTTTTATGAATCCAACTATTATGAGATGTGTCAAGCCCTAACCATTTCACGTAAACCATATCACCTCTACGTCGTAATACTCGTTCCACTAACAACACGTCTGGATGAGTAGCTTTCTGTAATTCCATACCATCCTCCTTTTATGTCTTCCTCATTATCATCTTTTAAGTAATACATAATTGGATCAGATAATTTTATACGGCTTATTGTAAATAGTTCGTTGGACCAATTCGGTGTATAACCTTTCCTAAACAATTCACGATATTTACTTATTCGTACTCGGTCTCCCACTTTAAACCGAATTTTTCGTAAATCCATCTCTTTTGGGTTGTTGTAAACACTTTTCAAAAGTGTTTCTTCGTTTCGTTTAGTGACTTTGTTTGGTATCATTCCGATGGTTCTGTGAACCCTATTGTTGTATTCATTTACTATATCTTGTAATATATTCAACCATTTGTAGGATCCTTGTAAACTAAAGCGTTGCCACATTTTTGATTTTAGTGTTCTATTTACGCGTTCCACAACTGATGCCTTCTTCGTGCTATACGTTGAGTAATGGTTAATTTTATATTTTTCTATCACTTTTCTCACTTGTTCGTTATAAAATTCCTTTCCTAAGTCAGTTTTCTTATTATCAGGAATACGTTTACTTCTTTTGAGAATTAACTGTAAAGCTCTTCCAACATCTTCACCTGTTTTGCGTTTTACTGCTTGAGCCCATACGAATTTTGAAAAAATGTCTATTATAACTAAAATGTATCGTAAACCTTTATTCTCTCTTGCATACGGAATCATTTCAACTAAATCGGCTTGATGAAGATCATCCAATCCTTCAACAACTACCTTACGACGTGTGAAATTAATCCTAGCGGGTTTGTGTAGTTCTTTTACAACTTCTTGTTTTACCTTCGACATTTTTTTTTTTAAATCATGAACTATGGTTGTTGATTTAGAACTGCTCGGTTTTGCGTCACCTACTGCTCTTTGTTCTAAAGTATTTAACCTTACTTTAATCTCCCTCCCTTCTTTTTTAGTGATTCTACCATTACCACTAATTCCTTTTTTAGGTCTTCTTCCTTTTTATTGGTTCCTTGAATTTCTTTCTCTGCAAACTCCATAACTTTTTTACACTCATCTTGAATGAAGGTCTTTATTAATTCAACGCTCGTATCTATATCTCTTTTCATGTCTTGTTCAATCTCAGTCTTCAGTTTCTTCAAGAATTCTTCATCACCTTTTCTAGCAAACGCTTCTACATCTTTACACTCTAGTTTTATTTTTGTTGAAAGAGAGTCCATGATTATACCACCATTCTTTTCTATTAAATCATTCACCCAGTTTGTTATGTGCTTATCCCTTTCATTAATCAAGTTCTCAATTTCTCTCTGCAAATTTTTCATCATGATCTCTATAGTATTCTTATAACTATTCGTCAACTTTATACCAACTTTAGAGAGAGTTGTTGTGAATTGATTTCTTAAATCGTTCAGCTTTCTATCACCATCACTAACAGCAGTTTCCTTTACCCTTTCACATTCGATTCTTATATGCTCTTTTGTTAACCTGTCTTTTTCATCCACATACTTTTTTGTAGCTGCATGAAATTCTGCTATAGGCTCATTCAAATGAATAATACGTCTATTAGCCACATCGACAAAGTATAACACTTTATCGAATGCTTTTCTAATATCCACCACATCATCTTGTGACAAAAGAAGTTTAATTTTTTCTCCAAAAATCGTACATTAACAGCATCATGCTCCTGCTGAGGATCCCCTATTCTACTCAAGCGGTTATGATTAAAATCGTGAGCATTGCTAAATGCTCGCGAATATAATCGTTTTTTGTCTAACCCCCGTCCGAATTTATCAACCATCATCGTCAAACTAACCATTCTAACAATTTGATTATTCGATTATATTGCACTCACGCAACTCTTCTAAAATTGATTGGATTTCGTTTTCATGGTTTGTGTTACCTGCTTGTTGAGAAGCAACCAACAACTTTAAACGATCACACAATTCATTAACATCATCAAAATATTTGTATTCTATCGGTTCTTCGTTGTAAGTCAACAACGATAAGCCTCTACCTTTAGAAGGCTTCGTTGTTTGCTGTCTTAAATTGTAGACTGCTCCCGAACGTTTTAATATATCCGCATAGTCTCTCCGTTCTTTAATTGATGTTGGATATTCAGAACTTAATTTAAACAGTTGCTCATATAATCCTACAGTACCTGTGTATTTAAATTTTCCATTGATTACAACGTCTGATCCATCAAAGTCTACTTCAGAATCACAGATAAAAAATTTATTTGTGTCCCATTCGAATCGGACTTTATCAAAACGGGGATTCACAATGTCAGTGTTAAATATACTACTGTCATACTCTCTGATAATTCCTTCTATCTCGAGGTAGAGGATGGAATTCCTCCAAATATTCTCCACATCGAGAGCTATTGACATAATCTAAGTATTCTTTTTTTGCTTGTTCGAACACACTCTCATCCGTTGATGGGTTAACTTCACATACACTTTCTTCCCTCAAGAAGGAAGGAGGACCTTGAAGTATGGTGCCTGGAGCATTCGAAGGATCAAGTTTACTAATTTTTATTGGAGTTGATGATGCTGGAACGTCACTTTTCAACCAATTAGTAATGTCTGGTTTTAATTCCTTTTTGATCTCTTCACCCAGCTCAGATTTCAAGTGAAGAAGCGATTTTGTAATTGGTTGGTATGCTTGTTGCAATAGGAGATTCTGTCCCACCATCGATTCCTTTAACATTTGCAATTTCCTCTTTACTGCTTTCCTAACTTTGATCAGTTCTTTCTTTGTTTTCACATCCATGCTGTTGTTATAGTAGTCTTTTAACAACTCATTTCATTTCTATCGCTTACATTACTATATATTTATCGAATCCTATACGATATCTACCCTCATTTATACCACAATCCTTGTTAATCACTAGAAATCCGAATTTCTCTTTCCAACATTCTCCACATATACTTTTAAATTGGTCAAAAGTCATGTCTACAGTGACATGATCAGAAAAAACATGTTTGATATTTAATTCATCTTGTTTAAACAATATTATTAAGTTAGCGTTATCTCTAATTAAATGTTTAGGGATTTGAGCATATGTTTGGTTTAAATAAAAAGTGTCGATTGAGTTATGTCTTCCCATACTAAAGTATTCCCTTATCTTATTCTGATTATCATTCGCAACATCATCAAAGATGAATACAGAATTAGGTCTCGCCTCTGATGGACCAATTACTTCATCAGAATCTCTATAGGGAAAATAACCAATTCCAGCAATTTTTTGCAATAATTCAGCTAAATACTTATCTTATTGTGGATGGTAATAAAGGACCATGACGATTTATTTTCGTAGAGACGTTGAAGTCGCGATTGGTTATCGGTAGAGCAGATGGGTGTTGTACTATCCGCATGTTTATTCATTATTAAACGATTTCGATGTGTTACCTACGGATATATAAATTCAGAGTTTACGTTGCTTATATAGTTAGTTGGTATACAATAGTGAAAGCAGTCACACCAAACCTGTTACATGAAACACAACGTTCTGATTAGTCTTATAGATAGATTACCTTTTGAATTACATCTCCCAGGCTATAACTTTTGTGGTCCAGGGACACGATTGAGCAAACGTTTAGCACGAGCTGATATTGGCATAAATCCTCTTGACGCATATTGTAAATTACACGATATTGCATACACAATTTCACCAAACATTTCACAAGTCGAATAGCGGACAAGGTTTTGGCACAACAATCTTTACGAAGACTAAAGTCGTCAGACGCATCGATAGGTGAACGCTTAGCAGCTCTCACAGTTGCTTCAGCTATGAAGATTAAAGAGAAACTTGGAATGGGACATAAACGACGATGTCATCGTAAAAAAGGTGGTTCGATTCCGCTGGTGAAAATAAATAAGAGAAAACGAACAAGAAAAGGAGGACTTATACCGTGTCATAAACTAGTAACAACTGCGAAACTTGTTCTTAAGAAAAATAAGCCTGTACAGCTGTTAGATGCTGCTAAAATTGCATTAAGTAAAATTAGAAGACTTGGAAAGAGATCTAAATATCCTAGAATCATTCCAATTCCAAAGACAGGTGGTTTTCTACCATTAATTCCGATTTTTGCAGGATTATCAGCTCTTGGGGCTCTCTCTGGTGGTGCTGCTGGGATAGCTAAAGCTATACAAAATGCTTAATCAGCGCAGCAGCAACTACAAGAAGCTAAACGTCATAACAATTCGATGGAAGCCATTGCTCTTGGAAAAAATATTTCGATTCAACCTTCTTGTACAGGTTTCGGTTTATACCTAAAACCATTTCAACAAAAAAAATCATCAAATTTTTCATGAAGTTACCTAATCGTCCTCTAACAAATTTAGATTTATATAAATACATTCACTATTTACAAATTCCATATTTTCGTGGAATCTTCATGCGTAACGAATTACAAAGAATAGTTCACAGGTGTGAAAGTGGAATCGTTAATTTAGATACAGGAACTGGTACACATTGGACAGCATACGTAAAACGAAACAACAAAGCTATTTACTTTGATAGTTTTGGTGATCTCCGTTCACCGAAAGAATTGGTTCATTAGTTACAATCTGCTGGTCCTTGCGTTATTACTTTCAACTACGATCGTGTTCAGAACCCCACCGATTTTAACTGTGGTCATTTAGTTCTCCAATTCCTACAACAAATTACGCAAACCCGTTTTTAAAACAAACCATCACAGTAACCTCTCTGTATTAAACAGAACGTTAAACCGAAAACATGTCTTACACATTCGCCTTGACTCATACGAAGTCAGAGCTAAAAATGATAATAAGTCCACCGATTGTTTTAAACGAGGATGAAGAATATCAAATAGCGTTATTAAATTTTGAAGCCTAAAACAGTATTCCAAATATTGATGAAAATAACAACAAACTCTATTTTGAAGGTTCTAACAAACCAGTCGTAGTTCTTCCAGAAGGATCCTATGAAATCGATGATATTAATAATTTTCTTCAGGAGAAATTGAAAGGGACTGATGACAGTATTCATCTGTCTGAAGACAATACTACATTGAAAAGTTATGTAAAGAGTACCAGAAAAGTTGATTTTACTCCAACAGATTCTCCAGCAAAGATATTGGGTTTTGATAATAAGCTTCTACCATCGACTGAAGAGGAGTCTGACCATGTAGCTGACATTTTCAAGGTAAACGCAATTTCAGTAATGTGTAACCTTGTATCTAACTCCTACATACATACCAATGATGGTACTAAAGGACAAGATGGACATGTACTACATCAATTCTTTCCCAATGTACCTCCCGGATTTAAAATTGTAGAGAATCCTACAAATCTTATATACTTATCTAGCAACACACGTGTCATCGAAAATAGTTGATCAAGACGGTTGAGTCATCGCAGTATCATGCCTTGCAGTGCTACATTTGTACATCATGGTACGAGAGAGAACAGGCTCGTCATGACCTAGACGGTTACTCTACCGAAGAGTTTACAACACTCTAATCGTCTTCCTCTCCATTCTAAGGCGTTAACTATTTATGTCTATTATGATGCAATCATCTTTTACTTAGCTATCCATTTCAATATCTTCTTTTCCCTTCCCTTTCCCTTCCTTTTTAAACATTTATGACCTTGACCCACTTTCCGTTAGAATACAACAACTGTTACGTCACAATTAATTCACATTTCAATCGTTACAAATCAATATCCTCTCACTCACTTTTCTGTTCCAGAAGCTTTACAAGGCGAAATCTATACATAGAGCAGATACTATAAAATATTCAAGTGTATATACCTTTTATATATGTAATTATTAATCGAGTCAATGTTCATCGGTTCACGTGTATCGAAATATTGTTTAAACAATAAGCGTGTGTGTGTACTCGTTGTCGGTTGTATAGATGCTAGGTAAAATTGCTTTGTGTTAGCGTATATGTATAACTATAGGTGTTCACCGTCGACAACAAGTGATATCTGTATGTGAGGAACTTACACATGTAATATAATAGCTTGCAGAATTATTGGTAGGTATGAATGTTGTGGTAGTTTATCTCGAAAACAAAAGTTAAAGTAGTGTGTGTATATGTGTGTGTATATATGTATGTATACATATTAGCAACAAAAGTAACGTGGAGCTAATGCTGCGTCTGCAATTCATATTTGCTCGATATAGACGTAAAGCGCGTGAATTTGAATACATAGACATAGAGGAACGGTTACAGGTTTAATTAAGACGTGTGCGTAAAGTATACATGTGTGTGCTACATCAGCGAATGGTAAAGTTGTCGATATATACTGAACGACAAGTAATGTTTGTCTTATGAATTACGACCTTGACGACAACTGTTACGTCACAATTAATTCACATTTCAAATGTTACAGATCAATTGGAGGGTTCGTTACAAATCAATTGGAGACATCGTCAAGTATATAACGTATAAACATATGTATATCCATTGGACATAATACATAATGTTACGTCACAATTGTATATCCATTGGACATAATGTTACGTCATCCTCTCCTCCTCTGAGAGAGAAACCGTTATCCCCCCCTACTTGCATTTGATCCTCGTAAAAGTTTTCATGATGATCAGAATTATCATCATCGTTACCGATCGGGGTTATAACCTCGGTAAAATGCAAATTAGGCTGTAGCCAGTTTCTAAAAGCTGTCGGCTGATAATTTGGTCTAGAATCACTTCTGTTTGGGGTCGATACATTAAATCTATTTACGGGCGGATTGCCATTATTAGGTCGTGAATTGGCTCCACCAAACGAATGATTTTCGTTACGCTGATTTTGATTTTGAGATTTTGATTATTAAAGTTAGTAAACCTGGGTTGCGGCTGCATGACTGATCTACTCAAATTTTGGGCGTAATTAGATGGGTTTCTAACATTAAAATTTTGTCTACTTTGATTTAAAGATGTTTGTCGGACATTTTGTGTTAATTGTTTGACATTTATATTGTTGTTCGTCCTTTGTAAAGGATGTTTGGCTACATAAGTCATAACAGTAGCTGTAGCTTCTGAAAGAGTTGAATGATCTTTAACATCTAAAATGGTTTGCAACATACTGGGTGAATTTGTATAAAGTATTTCTAAAGCCGTTTGCTCGTGAATTTGTTGGTACACCTCTTTTTGAGCTGCAGTTATAGTATTATCCTGACAAATTTTGACGTTTAATTGGTTCTGTGCCATTTTAATTCTCTCAATAAAGTTAGGTAAATTCTCATTAGGTTTAATTCTAAGATTTTTGATCTGTTGAGCCAAAATTTTACGATCCGTGTGGTCAACGAACCTATTCCTTAACGCATCTTTAAGAGATGGCCAATCTAGTAAATCTGATCTACATAATAATAGGTTTTTAGCTTCACCTCTCAATTTTGATCCTATCATGCAATATACATATTCGTTTAAAGTAATATCGTTCGTATTTCCGTACTTATTATAATAACTAGTAACTCTAGATATGAAAGTTTCCAGATTATTAGGATTGCCATCAAATTTCGGTAGTATTTCTCCATAATTTCTAGCTGCCGAAATTAATTGCTCGGTAGTGGGTCGAACTACCTGTTGATCTGGGTTTGCCATTTCTAAATTTCGAGTTATATTTTCTCTAGGAAACCCTAAGAATCCTTCACCACTAATATTAAGTGAACTAAAGGAATGACTAAGACTAAGATCTATGTTCTCTTCAGTAATAGTATTTAAATTGGTATTATTCATACGATTCTCGTACTTTTAACGTTAACAAAATAATCAAAAATTAGATGCGTATTTTAACGTTAAAACAATTTATCATAACTACAGAGAAAAGACAATAGTATCACTTACTTTGAAGCTCAAACAAATGTAGTTACGTTGAATTTATACGTTGTCTGTCCAAGACTTGCAGAGACGATGCTTCCTTGGGGTTGGGGGAGACCTCGATTTCCTACGGGGTTGCTCCTGAGAGTTGGGGAAACCTCGGTTTCTTACGGGGTTGCTCCTTGGAATTGGGGAGACCTCGATTTCTTACGGGGTTGCTCCTGGTTGCGTTTGTATTCCGTGGGTATTCCGATCGTCACCGGGACACTTTTTACACCCTTTTTGCCACCAAAACACCACAAACTTGTGTTGGGAAGACAGTTTTTGGGAACCCACTAATTTCGGGAACGCACTTATCCGATCCGACTGCGCCAACTACGTTTGCAGTTTGGGAATTTGTCTTTTTTTAAAAATTTTATTTATTTGTAAAATTAACTCAAACACTATTTTTTATTATTATTCTTATAATCTTGTTCCCAAAACAAGAATACGGTTCAAACTTTTAAGTTCTAAATAATGATACACCATGTGCGTTAATTACGTAGCTTTATTAAAAGAAAGACAAAAAGATGTAGTTCTCACATATACCATATTTATAACATAGGTAAAAAATGCACGCATGGGTGCAACACGTCACATCACGCCACCAGATCAGGAGTTTTCCGGGTATGCATATTATTCATTATTCTTGCTGACTATATTATTTGTGTCCTGATGACTCGCACTGGTAATTTGCAGATTTGAGTTATTGCCCTTTTGCGCAAACCAATCGCCGTTTTTAGCGACACGACCCTGACGACATTATCTGCTCCACGATGAATTTCAGTGATTCTGCCCAATTTCCACTGCATGATCGGCGCGTTGTTATCCCGGATGAGGACTAAATCTCCTACTTGAATCTCCTTTTGTGAATTTTTCTTCCATTTGATTCGCATTTGTAAATGATGTAAATACTCGCGACTCCAACGGGTCCAAAAATGTTGGATGACTTGTTGAATGTGTTAGAATTTACTAAGTCTACCATCTGGAATACCTTAAAGATCTCCTTCGGGAAGCGATGTATGTTTTCGTCCAATCAAAAAGGGCGAAGGTGTGAGGGGATCAAGGTCATTGGGATCGACAGATAATGGACATAATGGGCGGGAATTCCAAATAGCTTCAATTTGAGTCAATAGCGTGTACAACTCTTCAAAGACAAAATTAGTATTATGCGCAATTTTTCTTAAATGTGTTTTCACGGATTTCACACCCGCTTCCCAGATGCCCCAAAGTGAAGCGAGGACGGAGGAATGAAATGCCAATTGATTGCTTCTTTATTTAGCGACGTTTAAATTTTGTCTTGAGTATCATTATTTTTTAGAAATTGCCTTAATTCTGCTAATGCATTATTAGCTCCTTTAAATGTGGTGCCATTATCCGAAAATATATTAAATGGTCGCCCGCGACGCGCTATAAAGCGTCGGAAAGCTGCTAAAAAACATTCGGTGCTAAGACTGCTAACTAATTCTAAGTGTATCGTCTTTGTCGCAAAACAAACAATTACACAAATTTATGCCTTGTCTAGCCTAGAACCTCTGCCTCTTTTATTTTTTATTGAAATCGGGCCTGCTTAGTCGACCCCGCAATTATAAAAAGGGAATGTAGGTGCAACACGCTCCTTGGGCGGGTGCCTATTATATTGTTCAATGGTTTAGGTTTGTAACGAGCACAAATTACACAATTGCGAATAACCCTTGTAGCTAAATTTTTTCCTGTACTGGCCAATAGCGGTCTCTAATTGGGGATAAAAGTAAGTTGGGTCCACAATGCAAAAGACATATGTGTTCTTGTTCAAGAAGAAGCCTTGTAAACAAATGAGACGGAGGAAGAATAAAAGGATGTTTTTTATCATAATTGTACTGTGAATTTTTCCAACTCGTAGGGTTTGATTATTGTCTAAAAATGACGCTAATGAAAGTAAATTGCCCTTAGAGTCTAGTGAATTCATTAACTTAAGTTGTTTTATTTCACTTTGATAATATATATTTTGAACGGTTTTAACTAATAAATGTAACGCATCTTCTAATTCAACAGTAGTAAGATTCCTATTGGTACTATGTACTTTTATATTGGCAACACTGTTCTCTGCAACTTCAGTTTTTACTGGGTTATCTAATAAAAATGGCTGACTATGTATAACTGCTAAAAGATGTAATTAGTGTGCTTTTCTTAAAAATAAAGTTAATATATATAAAATATTATAAATTCATTCCTAATATTAACATGGTAACAGAGCGTGGTTAATAGAAAAGTAAAGAAAACTATTGTTAAGAGATAAAAAAAGGAAATTTTTTTTTGGTTTTGTAAAACTGAAAAAAAAAGAATAACGTAATAATGGCCGCAGCGAAAAATGGTGATATTAATATTCCCGTCTTCGACGGAGTAGATTATAATCATTGGAAAATATGTATACTGAAATTCTTACAATACAAAAAGTGTAAAGATGTGGTAATGCGAGCCAAAGAAAATACCGATGATGATAAATGGGACGGACGTGACACTCAGGCAACTGATTATATTTACAGCGCAATAACAAACAAACAACTAGAATACATAATTGATTTAGATTCAGCCTACGAGATTATCAAAAAGTTCGATGAGATGTACCTAACAAAGTCGACGGCTTTGCAAATTGTGTGTCGCCATAACCTTGAAAATGTCAAATTAAAAAATTATTAGAAGTGTCCTTATTTTTCGACGATTTTGAAAAAGCTATAAATGAATTAAAGCAGGCAGGTGCGGTTATTACAGAGCAAGAAAAACTTAACTACATGTTAAAATCGCTACAACATAACTATAGTCATAATGGTGATTTAATAGATGTTCTACCAGAAAGAGAGAGAACAGTTGATTATTTAAAGAACAAAATCAAATTAAAAAGTGTAGAGGAAAAAACAAATGAGGCATCAAATGACAATTCAAACGTCTTCCAAGTAGAATCCAGGCTGTCATCACAAAATAATTTTAATTGTTTTAACTGTGGAAAACCTTGCCACTTACAGAGAAATTGTCTTACCCGTACTGAATATACTCATAGAGGTCGAGGTCGAAGATATTGTGGAAGTAGAGGACGTGGGTCAAGTAATAATAATAGAAAGTTTTATAGAGGACGAGGAAATTATCATAATGAGCTACAAAGAAATGATCATCGTGAGCAACATGGAAATAGCTTTCACACAACTGTTAATAATACTATAATAAATGAGGGAAAAACAATAAAGAAAGGTCAAATAGAATGGTTACTCGACAGCGGTTGTACAGACCACATTATTAATACTGATAAGTACTTTGAAACATGAGATATTAAAAAAAACTTGTGAAAGTTAAAATTGGTGATGGCAGAATATTAGAAGCTACAAAAATTGGTAATATTAAAACTTATTTCTCAGTTTATGGAAAAAAATCAGAGGTAAAACTGATAAATGTTTTTTATGTGAAGGAAATGAAGGCAAATTTATTAAGTTATTCGAAAATTACTGACAAAAATTCAGTTGTATCTAGAGGGAGATTGTCTACAATATATAACACATATGGAAAGATTGTAGCTGTTGCAATTAAAGATGAAAGACTATTTAAGATAAAAATAAATTAATAAAAAATACACTGATGGATATTTCAACTATTTATTATAATCACTTGACGATCGTTTCGCCAAACTTTGGCTTCTTCGGAAGTGATTATAATCAATAGTTGAAATATTCATCAGTGTATTTTTTATTAATTTATAACATGAATTTCAACCAAGTATAAGATAAAAAGTTATGCCAATGAATAAATACTGGAAGCAAATGTTAGTAAAAGCAGTATAACTACAAAGGAAAAACTACATCGTACATTGGGACATACCAGTTTCAATAACTTGGAAATAATGTGCAAAAGGGAATCATTGGATGATCTACCTAAAGAAATTGAATCAGAATATTTAAAGTGTGTGACATGTATTGAAAATAAAATGCATAACTTATCTTTTTATAATAACCGAATAAGAGCAGAGGATATATTACAGATTGTTCATACAGATGTAAATGGTCCACATCAAACAACAGGAAATCATGGCGAAAAATACTTTGTGAGTTTTATTGATGACCATAGCAAACTAGTCAAAGTTTATTGTATTCGAACCAAAGATGAAGTATATGATTGCTTAGTGCAATATGTAAATGAAGTACAAAATCTCACTGATAAGAAAATAAAAGAATTACGATGTGAGAATGGTAAGGAGTATATGAATGCGAGAGTTTTTCAGTTAGCCAAAGAAAAAGGAATAATAATAAAACCTTGTTCGGTATATATACATGAACTTAATGGAACTGCGGAGAGGTATAACCGAACTTTAATGGACATAGGGAGATGTCTCTCATCAGAAGCGAAAGTTGAAAGAAAATATTGGCCAGAAATAATTAAAACAGCTGCATATCTTAAAAATAGAACCTTGACTAATAATATTGAAAAGAAAACTCCATATGAAATATTTTTTGGAAGGAAACCATCAGTTATGTATCTGAAAATATATCAAAAAAGAAAATGATTTAGCTGTTTACGTATTGTTATTTGTTGATGATCTTTTGATTTTCTGTAGGAAGAAAATTTTTATTAATGACATTAAAGATAAATTATCTGACAAGTTTAAAATGAAAGACCTAGGCAAAGTTAAAAATTACATTGGTATAGACATTGAATATAACTATGAACAAGACAACATTTTAACTTTAAGTCAGGAACATTACATTGAGTCATTAGCAAAACGATATAATATTGAAAATGCAAAATTGTACAAAACACCTATGGAAATAAACTTAAAACTGAAAAGTCAGAATTAAGCCTAGACATCAAGTATAGGAATTTGATAGGTGCTCTGTTATATATTAGCTCTGGTACTAGACCAGATATTTCTTTTTCTGTTAATTACCTGAGTCGCTTTCAAAATTGTTGTACTGAGACACACTTTAAACATGCTTTGAGAGTACTAAAATATTTATTTTTGACCAAAAAATTAAAATCAAAATATTTGAAAAACAATAATGATATATTAGATTGCTTTGTTGATTCTGATTTGGCAGGAGATATAATAGATAGAAAATCTACAACCGGATATGTAGTTAAATTGTTTGGTAATGGTATCTTGTGGAAATCAAAAAAACAAAACTGTGTAACTAAATCTTCTACATTTGCTGAATATATTGCATTGTCTGAAGCAGTAACAGAGATAAAATTTTAAATATGTTTAATAAATAATGTATTTACGAAAATTAGAAGCCAGTTAAAATATATGAAGATAATTCAAGTGCAGTGGCCATAGCCAAATATGGAAATTTTACAAAAAACTCCAAACATATTGAAGTACATTACCATTATATTCATGAAAATGTTAAGGAAAAATTGATCGAAATTGCTAAAATAGAGTCTGAAAATAATGTAGCAGACATATTAACGAAAGCATTAGGAAATGTTAAATTCCTTAAATTTAGAGAGGTCTTAAATATTAAGCTATAGAGCAAAATAATGTTATAGAAATAAGATTAGGATTGAATAAGTTGATTTTTAAATTGTTTATGTTATTTTAGTCATTTGTTGCAATATAAATGTAAGGAGGGTTGGTACTATGTACTTTTATATTGGCAACACTGTTCTCTGCAACTGAGGAGTGGACTTCCATAACGCGTTTTGTCCAAAACTTCGAAATTTTAGTTAGAGATGGCGTTTTACGCTACACTTGTATCCGCGTCATTTGAGCTACATTCGACGTTCATAGTGCAGTTAGTCCCATTGGTATTGGTTGCTGAAAGTGGCTTGGCCATTCAAAATGCGTTTTGTCCATGCGACATAAGTCGTTTTGATTGTCCATTAATATTATTAAGAAAACTGCTCGTGGTTCTTGTGTGTGTGTTAATAGATATACAGTATTAAGGTTTATTTACATATTACCATGGAATACGAACACATAGTAGGTGATATTGATAGGGGCCGCCATAAGAAAGCAAAGAATATAACAAAAAAACAAAGACGTAACCAGATAAGGTAACTATTTCATAAAGTTTGGTTAGTGTTAAACATTAAATTTAAATTGTAACTAGGTATTTTGATAGTGATCCTAAACTAGATGCTTTTAAGTATCCGTGTAACCATGAAGGATGTAGAAATATATCTCTAGAGAATTTACAGTGCAGTAGAGCAAAAATGTATAAATATGCAAATAAAATAAAACAAGATACAATATTATCGCACCTTCTCGAAATATCTGCTCCCAAACGAAAAAGGAGTAGGAAGCCTCAAAATCAAAAACATCATAATTTTACTGTAAAGTATAAAATATGGATTTCTTCTGAATCTAAAAAAATAAATGTTTGCCAGAAAATGTTTTTGTCTGTGTTTGGTGTCAGTCAGCGCAGAGTACAAAATATAGCAAAAAATATAAAACTTGGATCTGGAATTTTGGAACGTCGGGGAGGCGACCGTCTATCACAAAAAAATTTGGAAAAAAAGGAAAAGGTGAGAGGATTCATTCGCAATTTAAAAGGCACCGAAAGCCATTATGGACGTAATAAATCCCGTAGGATTTATCTGTCTTCAGAATTAAATATAACAAAATTAAAAAACATTTATAACGAAAGTGTGGAACCACAATACCATGTTAATTACAAATATTTTAGTCGAATATTTCACTCAGAGTTTAACATAGGATTTGGCTCTCCGGCCACTGATGTTTGCGGATTTTGTGTTCGACATCAAAGGCAAATACAGTTATGTCAGGATATTCAGGAAAAAACTAAAATTATGACTAACTTACGAGTTCATAAACTAAGGGCGAAGCAGTTCTTTGTGCTCATGAAAGAAGAAAAAAATGATATGCTCAGCATTTGTTTTGACTTACAGCAGGTTCAAGTTTTACCTAAAATACCGATAGGCGCTGCTTTTTATGCACAACAGTTAGCGTTTTATGCATTCTGCGTAACTGATATTTCCAGCAGAAATCCGACATTTTATACATGGTTGGAAAATCAAGCAGGACGAGGATCTACAGAGATTGGCTCTGCCCTTCTTAATTTCTTGCATAAATTAGAAATTTCTGATTATATCAAAGAACTTGTGCTATACTGTGATGGCTGTGGTGGCCAAAATGAAAATACTCATATGGTGCACATGCTTATGATCTGGTTACAGAAACATGCACCAGTAACACTGCAATCTATTCGCATCTGTTTTCCAGTTCGTGGCCATTCTTTTCTTCCTGCCGACCGTGTGTTTGGACGAGTAGAGAAAGAAATAAGGTCTCACAGCGTGATGAAGTCTCCAGAACAATATTTTGAGATATATCGCAAATTTGGAGTGGTCCGAATACTAGGACAGGATTGGAAAATATACGATTTTAAAGCAGCTCTCTCATCTTTAAAAAAAATTCCCGCAATCAGCGAAGCCAAAAGAATACTTTTTAAGAGGAGAGCAACTAATTCTGTGGCCGTAAAAACTGAACCATTCTACAGGAATGATGATTTAGGAAGCAGGTATCAGACATTATTAAAAAAAGGACAAAATATAGAAGCTATAATGTTACCAGAAGTACAGCTCAACCACCAGATAAAACAAAAGAAATTAATAAGTTTAAACAAGTTACTGATAGAGTACGCTACAGAGAACTGGAGAACGGATCCTGATTTAATATGGCTGGCACCTATTTTGCCCGATAATAATAATGTTTTCCACTTGCCTAACGTAGATGATGATGCGGAAGAAGGATGCAACACAAAGGGAATTGTGCCTCTGCCATGAGGATGACGGCGGTGTAAAATTAAAGTAAAGTTTAATTTTTTATCTTGTTTCCTAAATAAATAATTATTTTTCTACTTGTCAATATTTTTTTAAAGTTTTCCATGGAAATCGCACTTTATCCACAATCAATCCCATTCAAACTGAGTTTTGTCCACACCGTTTCCATTCAAAACGAGTTTTGTCCACAATGGACAATCAAAACGCATTTAAAGGCCATAATTTTTTCAAATATAAGAAAACTGTATAACATTTTTTTTTTGGAAATCATATCATTAGAAATAATGATTTTGTACTTATTTTTTGCCACTTAACACAGATCTCTAGAATGGGCCAATTCTTGGCTATAAATAATCTCTATTTCTGAAAATCTTAGAATTTGGACAAAACGCGTTTTGGAAGTCTGCTCCTCAACTTCAGTTTTTACTGGGTTATCTAATAAAAATGGCTGATTATGTATAACTGTTAAAAGATGTAATTAGTGTGCTTTTCTTAAAAATAAAGTTTATATATATAAAATACAATAAATTCATTCCTAATATTAACAATTCCCAATGGTTTTATTGGTTTTATTGCGGCAATTTTTAATATAACGATAAAAATATGCGGTAACTCGTTGAAGTTTAGTGAATGAGGAAAATAGTTCAAAGTCTGTTGGTTGTTGAGTCATTATGGATACTACCTTTCCTTGCTCTAAATTAACGACTCCTAATTGAATGGGCGATATTGGCCAATTAGCTTGTTCGTATTTAAGCCATTCGGGACCCTGCCATCATAACTTCGAATCAATTAGATTTTTAAGACCTATTCCCCGAGAAACTAAATCCGCCGGGTTATCATGTGTGCGGACATGTTTCCAATTTTGTAGATGCGTTAAAGTTTGTAATCGACTGACACGATTCGAAACGAAAGTTGTCCATTTTGTCGGAGTTGCGTTGATCCAGCACAAAACAATGAAGAAGTTTCCATTTTTTTAAATGGATAAATTATAAAAATTTAGATGAAATAAAACAAACACGTGAAAGAATCGACAAAATATCTCAAGAAATAAGAAAGTTATGGGACTTTAAAGTTGCGCTTGCAAGAATAATTTTGTTCAGGCGGCGCTCCATCATGTGACGTCATTTGACTTAGTACGTACGAATGTATTGTTGTGTAGTTGCTTACGCGCCGTTCGATTCGTATTCTCTTTATTACCTGATGGCAGAAGTTAAAAAAAATGCCTGCAAATATTGTATTGTTCCTATGTGTCAAAGCACAACGGTTAAAAATCCCAATAATTTTTTTTTTATGTACCAAATAATATAACAACAAGGAAAGAGTGGTGCAAAGTAATGAAGCGTGATTTAATTGGTCCTAAAAGCACTAAATACGTGTGTGAAGATCATTTTGGTGTAAGTAACTATTAATAATAGCTGCCTATTTCTGATTGATATATCTATTGAGTCGTGAGTAAGTTCGGAATAACTCAAGTTGTGTTATTGGAATACTGTATTGAACTATTTGTAATAATAGTCAAATACAAGTAAAAAAAACAAAGAACAAAGAACTACAGGTGCCAGAGTCTAGACATAACATCGATAACTTCCTGATTCTAATAATAATCTTATAAGGACGTATATATAGCATGTACGAAAAAAGCGATACATTACATTGAAATAAAATACAACACTCATTCAGTATAAATAACTGTATATTTTATGTAAATGCATTTGTTATTTACTCTATATATATGTAAGTGCTGTGAAAATCGAATTTATTTACAGGTTGAAAATGACAGAAAATTTAGTCAAACATCGACTGGTTGGGGGAACATTAAAGTTAAAACCCCACATGTCCTCATAAATTTCACTGTCAAAAGGGGGTGAAGCCTCAAAAAGAGCGAGAAGCATATAAAAAAAGACGTCGAATTGAATTTTATGAAAATCTATTAACAAAAGGAGTACTGTCGACTTTAGGTCAATCACCTTCGTTTCAATCTTTTGAAATGATTGAGTGTGATGAAATGGAGTTAGATGAAACAGAGGATCCACTACCAGAGAACACTACTTTTACAGAATCAGATAATCATCCAAACAAAAACAGAAACAAAGGAGTTCAAAACTTCAGAGAAAAATCAAGCAGTGCAAACAATCATACGAAGGAACAGTGCGAAATATACAGGAAATAAGCGCTCCCGAATCGTTTAAGAATCTTCTCAGCACTTTCCATCGAGAATATCGATATCTTCTCTAAGCAGCTCTCCTTCAAATGCATCAATATTTTCACTGAACAGTACAAGTTCAGCTAGTTCCTTCTCAATCACAATCAAGCCTAAATATCGCAATGATACCATAAATAAAATAACTAAAAACGTTATTTTTTATATGGGGTTGCCAGAAGAAAGTTTTTTTCTTACGAAGCTACTATCTGAAAGTATTGCTAGTCCAGTATGAGATATTCTAATATCGTTGAAGAAAATTCGCTTAAATGATTCCTATAAGCGTCTGGCTTTAGATTTTGATTTATATATATTGATATAAATAAAAGCTCAGTAAAATATTCAATAAAACTGTTCCCTTAATAGCTCACCGAATGTAACAGATAATATATTTTCCACGTATCGAAGAAATTCGTGAGTAGGGTAAGATAACCGATTGTAAAACAGAGGAGTGAGGAGGGTGAATTATAACGATCGAAATTTTAATTTATTGTGATGAAACAGTTATTGTATTTTAACGGAATGTGGGTCAAGGTCGATAATTCATAAGAAATATTTGATTTCTACTAGATATGTACATATATCCCCCCTTTATCTCTACTCCCCCCCACTATTTCACCCCCCCCCCAATTTTAGGAAGGATGCAGTATGATCCTTGCGCTCCTCTCCAGATGTAAGAAGTTAAATTATAAAATTATTATTCTTTATTTTGATATAAATAAAGTAAATAAGTGCTACAATCAAAATATTGAACAATAAAATTACATTAATAGTGCTAACAACTTGTAGAAATAGGAATGAATCGGTGAAGTAACCCATAGCCACAACACCCTCTATTTCCTCATCCGCATAAAGTTGAATCCATCGACTCTCAATGTATTTTCGAGGCTGTCCATCTTTTTCGACAAACGCAAGTTTTATAGAGTAAAGGTCCTGTATGTTTTCAATAGTAAAGACGTTTGTTCCATTCACATTTTTTAAAATAATAGATTCCCAGTTTTTGTTCCACTTACACGGCACATTAATATCTTTATTAAAATTTTTACAAACATAGGCTTGATCACCAATTGTATTATCAGGTCGTGAAATGTAGAGAGTATTGTTGTATAAATATGTTAAAATTAGTAATGATGACACACTGATCATGATTGCTTTTTTCATTACAACTGAGATAATGAATGATGAATACTAGCGACGTATTCTTATTGCATAACCCCCTCCAAAAATATGTGTGTAGTGGAAGAGGGTTTTGCATAAGTTGTGCGAACGAGCGAAAGAGCGGTAGATGTTTAGCAGAGTTCAGTGTGGTTAAGTTAGTAAAACATTGAAACCTTTATTGAAAAGTTTAAAAGTGTGCGGGTGGGTTATGAAGAGAAAGAAATACGTGCTCTGAAATCATTGGAATTGAACCATACATATCCCATACAATCCCTCAAAAAGGTGCATACAAAATGGAGACCTCGTCTGTTAATTGATTTGTATAGCTTTGTTGTATTTCTTCCATCCAGACACGCAGAAGCTTTTACAATGACAGAAATCGAGGATATAAATGAAGAATTGATAAACAAGTGGGTCAACCATCGATCCGTCTCTAAGGATTTGTGGGAAAATCGGCTGATGTTGTAATACATATGTAAAATGTATAACAAAAAGTAAAATGTATAAATGTAACGTTTAATAAAATGAAAACCAATTTTATATTTTTATTTTGTTTTATTTGCTTAAATGAAAAAATACATCGTATTTAGGAGTATAAAGACAACCAATATTTTAATAAAAGAACATTTTTGTAAGCACAAGTCCATTCAACGGTTGTTTTAAATAAATGATAAGAACACCTTAACTTTTAAATCAGTTTCTAGATTTGACAACGATGAACAATTGATGTCTTCAATGTTAACAAAGCTAATTCTAGTAGCCACACCCTTTTGTAATCCCTTGACATATACAACTGTTGACTCCATCAATATAGGATGAATAATATCATGAATCGCAGTGTACGGAAGATCACCATTATCCCAATATAACCCATGAAAATTTCTGGTTAACCAACGATTTGGACTTCTGTAACAAACCGGGAGGGCGTCCCACGGAAATGGAGGTTCAAATGTGTAATGATAAACTGATTCTTCTTTTAATGCAACAATAGCTACTTCTTTGAAAACAAATCGATTCTCACTACATGGAAAACCTTGTACGTCTAGTAAGAAAGTCATCGTGCTCACTGTTTAAGTTTGTAGAGGGATTGTAACGTATCACACGATCATGAATGATTAAACAGTAAGCTGCTGTTTTATCTGCTACATTATGTTTAGTGTTAAATTCTAAACGAATATCGGTACTACCGGATTTCACAATTTCATTCTGATAAGAACAGTCTACTATTACAAGAGGAGCAATCGTTAGAAATTCCTTAGGATCGAATAAGAGTTCACTCACATTAGCATAATACGATTGTTGTAAGTTAACATACATTTCATACAAAACAGTAAATCTGGAAACATCGAAATCTAAATTTAATTTATCGTTCGGGTACATAGTGGATCCTAAGTAAACTTTAAAATTGGTGCGGTTGCAGTGATCGAAAGTACTCATATTTTTTTTAATATTATTTCCTTTATCGGTTTGAAATCCGAAAATAATGAAGCGAGGTTTTTCCAACTGTGACGTAGTTTTCACAGTCCAGTTGTGAGAATGTGATTGATTAAGTAAGGGATATTCATGTAGTTCCCAACTACGGAACGAAAGTTCCATATTTAAATTACGATCCACGTAACGTAATAATTTCAAACGTTCAGCATCAGCAACTGATACATGAGGAATTTTTCAAGATATCTGACTAAATTGTACAACTACCTCTTCAGCCGGTGTTGCTGAGCAAAAGAGAGCATTATTATCAGTACTGCTGCGAACTAGAACTAATTCTTGTCGTATGTTGAGTATTATCTTTCGAAAGTCTTCACCAAATCCTAAAATCATACGAAGAGGAATACAAACGTTGAAGTAACCGTTTGTATCAACCAGATTCCTAGTATGAAGGGCAACTCCTTGTACAGACCTAAACAGGAGGTAAACACTATTTATCAGACGTTTACTTTCATTTTCATTGTAAGACACATAACCCTTCATCGTTGTAGTCATACCAGGATTGCGGACTCGGTCAATAACTTTTCCACCCAATTCATATCGAATTTCATCAAACAGGTGTAGAATACCATTATTGATAAAGGTAGTAGCGGTAGGTACAGCTCCATCCTTTTTCAGCAAACGTCCTTCTACGTATACAAAACTATTGGAAGGTAAGGTGTATACATCTTCATTTTCTATCGGAATTCGTATGGTATCATTATTTTTAAAAGTTGAATTCGCGTATGGTTGATGGGTATGTTTATCAGCATTAACAATAGCGTTGTCGAAAACAGCTTTCTCGGTGACATTCAGTCATTCTACAACCATTTTAGCGTTTCGTCTTTTTCAACCCTAACCCCAAAGATTTAAGGAACTGTTTATTGGACGGTGTTAATCGTTGAATGGGTGTAAGCGAAATAAACTTCTGAGAGTGTGGTAAACGTTTTATAGTATTATTCTTGTTCGAATATCGTTGGTTGCAACTATATCGTGTAACCATATTATACTTTTCGTAAATGAAGCCTTGCTGTGACGCGTTCTCCGCGGAAATTAACAAGATTACCGTCTTGATCAACTATTTTAAGGGAAATGTAATCGATGACACGTGTGGATAGATAAATATATAATATTTGTGAGATTCTCTACAAATCCGGGAGGTACATTGGAAAAGAATTGATGTAGTACATGCCCATCTTGTCCTTTAGTACCATTATTGGTATGTATGTAGGAGTTAGATACAAGGTTACACATTACTGAAATTGCGTTTGCCTTGAAACTGCAAAAGCTACATGGTCAGACTCCTCTTCACTCGATGGTAGAACCTTCTTATTAAAACCTAATATCTTTGCTGGAGAATCTGTCGGAGTGAAATCAACTTTTCTGGTACTCTTTACATGACTTTAATGCAGTATTGTCTCCAGACAGGTGAATACTGTCATCAGTCCCTTTCAATTTCTCCTGAAGAAAATTATTAATATCATCGATTTCATAGGATCCTTCTGGAAGAACTACGGCTGGTTTCAAAATAGAATTTGTTGTTGTTTTCATCGATATTTGGAAATCTGTTATAGGCTTCAAAATTTTATAAAGCTATTTGATATTCTTCATCATCGCTTAAAACAATCGGTGGACTTATTATCATTTGTAGCTCTGACTTCGTATGAATCAAGGCGAATGTGTTAGACATGTTTTCGGTTTAACGTTCTGTTTAATACATAGAGGTAACTGTGATGATGTGTTTTAAAAACGGGTTTGCATAATTTGTTGTAGGAATTGGAGAACTTAATGACCACAGTTAAAATCGGTGGGGTTCTGAACACGATTGTAGTTGTTAGTAACAGCGCAAGGACCAGCAGATTGTAATTAATGAACCAATTCTTTCGGTTAACGGATATCACCAAAACTATCAAAGTAAATAGCTTTGTCGTTTCGTTTTACGTAAGCTGTCCAATGTGTACCAGTTCCTGTATTTAAATTAACGATTCCATTTTCACACCTGTGAACTATTCTTGGTAATTCGTTACGCATGAAGATTCCACGAAAATATGAAATTTGTAAATAGCCAATGTAATTATATAAATCTAAATCTGTTAGAGGACGATTAGGTAACTTCACGAAAAATTTGACGTTTCTTTTTTTTTTTTTTGAAAGGGTTTAAGGTATAAACCTAAATGTACGGGAAGGTTGAATCGAAATATTTTTTCCAAGAGCAATAGCTTCCATCGAATTGTTATGACGTTTAGCTTCTTGTAGTTGTTGCTGCGCCGATTTAAGATCTTGTACAGCTTTAGATATTCCAGCAGCACCACCAGAGAGAGCTTCAAAGGCTGATAGTCCCGCAAAAAAACGGAATTAACGGTAGAAAACCACCTGTCTTTGGAATTGGAATGATTCTAGAATATTTAGATCTCTTTCCAAACCTTCCAATTTTGATTTAGTGCAATTTTAGCAGCATCTAACAGCCGCATAGGCTTCTTTTTCTTAAGAACAAGTTTCGCAGTTGTTACTAGTTTATGAAACGGTCCTCCTTTTTTTGTTCGTTTTCTCTTATTTAGTTTCACCAACGGAATCGATCCACCTTTTTTTCGATGACGTAGTCGTCGTCGTTTGTGTCCCATTCCATGTTTCTCCTTAGCCTTCATTGCTGAAGCAACTGTGAGAGCTGCCAAGCGATCACCTATCAATGCGTCTGATGACTTTAGTCTTCGTAAAGATTGCTGTGCTAAAACCTTGTCCGCTATTCGACGTTGCGAAATGTTTGGTGAAATTGTGTATACAATATCGTGTACTTTACAATAGTCGTCGAGAGGATTTATGCCAATATCACCTCGCGCTAATCGTTTGTCAATCGTGTCCCTTACTTATTGTAACTGCAGAAACATTTAATGTTTTCTTTATATGTCACGGTCGTTGAAAATCAGCTGAGGTTGCCAATAGAAAAAAGCTAGTTTATATTTATCTAAATTATTTTTCATATCAATAATAATATGAGTTTTAGTTATTACATGATTCAAAATTTCCAAATTTTTATTGTTTCTAACCAAGAGACTAATTCCTTTACTTGCTCTACCTTGCGAGCCCTCTACCTTTTCAGCTAATGAATAAATATGAGTATAATTGTTTAAATAGAAAGGGATTTTAAAATTATCATCACTATAAATCCAAGTTTCAGCAAAACAAACAAGATCATGCATTAGAATAAATATTTGACTTTCTTCTGTAACTTTAAATAAACTATTAAAACCATTCATATTCCAGTAACACACACGAAAAGTTTTACATACATTTTCCACACTCCTACAGTTCGCATCCGCAGGTTTTCAGTTTTGTGTTTTGATTTGTTGTACGGCCTGTCTCGGTTGTTTCGAAGCCCTTGGTGTTCTCATCAGTGACCGATTCAGCGCCCAGGACTTTTTTACTTTTTTATTGTGGAAATGTTTAAAGTGAGAGAACTTATATTGAATTGAAAATTGTGCAAAAATACCAAACTCTCGATGTACGGAGCTTAGCTCTCCAAATCATTGTATAATAATAAATAATAATAATAATAATAATAATAAATAATAGATATACTTTTTTAATACAACCCTATCTTCTTTATTAACTAATTATTTAAAAAAATTAAGCTTACAATAAAATTTTTATTTCATTATCCTTTTTACATTACTACTTAAACATTTCAGAAATATGGGTTTGTAACGCCACCAACTTCTGTTCCACCTCTTTCACCCGCTTTCGACTTTCCACAATCCATCCACTACCGTTTTCCCGAGTTCTCTTTAAGTCCTCCAATTCCTTCTCTTTCTTCTTAATTTGTTCTAACAAAGAAGTAGGAATCCTTCGTGTCACGCTCCTTCATTTCACCCTCTCTTTTGAGTTTTTCGCGTTGAAGAGTCTTCACCGCCTCTCGTACCTGCTCCACCACTTTTAAGTAGTCTAACGTACCACCCAACATCTTCCTATTGTACGTCCGCTTTTTCGGTTTCATCACAATGCCTTTACCAGTACCTAAAACCGCTCGCGATGTATTCGCTACAGGCACTGTCGTTGTTTCGCCGACTACATTTCCCCCACCGACTGTTCTCGTTGTTGAAGAACTCATCCAACACCGCTGACAACTCGGAATCGTCCAGATTATACAATAGTATATCACCCTCACCACCTTGTACCTGTTCAGCCATTTTACTTATTCGTTCCCTCCGTAATTATCTCTTAAATATCTTCTACCCCTCTCTTAATACCCACTCCTTCCAATTTCTGTACACTTTTAAATCTACTACGCAAACAGTCACCCTCAGTCTTTGCCGAGATCTTTCCGCAGCTAATAACCGATATGATTCGTTGCCCGGAGTGCGATACATCGTTTACGCGATCTGACAATTTAAACAGACATCGACGAACTTCGTGTCGTAAACGAGCACAGTGCGATCA
This sequence comes from Agrilus mali, assembly GCA_029378335.1. NCBI lineage: Eukaryota > Metazoa > Arthropoda > Insecta > Coleoptera > Buprestidae > Agrilus > Agrilus mali. Next base: position 16,245,187 of record CM055660.1, read on the forward strand.
TAAGTCGTGTGTACTGACTAAAAAACTGAAGTTTGATACACCTTCTACCTCTGCTGACCGGTGGTGTGAAACTTGCAAAATTTATGTTCCTCAGTCTTCCTACAACGGTCACCTACGCACCATACAGCATATTAAAAATTGTTGCTCCCCCTCTAGAGGAGGGAATCAGTTTCCTTACCTCTGCTTTCGCCAACAGAATTGCTTCGTTTCGTATCACGTCTACGAAATACCATCTTTCGTATATCGACTTTTTCAGTGATATTCTCGACAAATGTTTGCGCGTAATACGCAATCAGATCCACCACCACGACGCGCTTAAAATAAATTTCGAAGTTTTCGGACGTTACGTGCACGAAACTAAACAATTGATTGAAATTAAATCCTTGAACACTAATAATAAAGTTGTGACGCGATCGATCGATCTTTCCAATCTTCTACAACATTTCTTCGATATCCTTGACACCAAAGCGTCAGAGTTTCAAGAACGAGAGGCAGGTATGTAATTATTTTGACAAAATGTTTCTTTTTGGGTTAGCTACGATTAAAATTTTTTTTTCCATCATCTTCCATTACGTTTCTTGTTTCTACAGGATGGAGTTTAGAAAAGGTTCTGTTCCTCGAAATCAACTTTAACAAGTACAATCCGCTGAGAGCGTCTTCTTACATCCCTTTACCCAAACAAATTCTACTGAAGAAGGCGGTTGTGAATGTGAAAAACGATGATCAAGCCTGCTTTGCGTGGGCAATAACGTCGGCTATGTTCCCCGTACAAGCACACTCGGACAGAACTACTTCCTATCCATACTATTCTCGCACTTTAGACTACGAGGGTATTCAATTTCCTATTAAATTAACTGATATCCCTAAATTAGAATCGCAAAACCATTGCTCTGTTAATGTCTACGGAACCGAATCCGTTTTAAAAGATGGAAAGTGGATCTGGGAAATAGTTGGTCCCCTTTACTATTCACCCATCAAGCAGAGGCTGCACTTCAATCTGCTGTTGCTCGACTATGATCGTGGAAATAACCATTACTGTTGGACTAAGAACATGTCTCGTTTACTTTCTCAACAACTTTCCAAAACAAGACATCGAAAATTCTTATGTGACGGTTGTTTACAGTATTTCTCCACCGTAGCCCACCTACATCGTCATCAGCACTACGACTGCAACCATGTGTACAGTAGCCTTCCTACCGGTGATTGTAAAATGGATAAGATGGGTAGGTAATATGAATTTCAACAACGACGATATACCTGACACAAAATAAGATCCTAAGCGTACTTACTTGCATCGCGATTCTTCTAATAAATTACGATTCTCAGCACCAAATGACACCGCGTAACTAACAATCGTTATGGCTGCCGTCAAAATGGGTGTCGGCTGTCAAAAACGGTTGGTATGACAGCTAAAATGTTGGCCCAACTGAACAATGTTGCCAAAAGTATCTTGCATTGTATCGTAAAAATCTATCTTCGACGGTAAGCAATCGTTATTTAATTTTCCAGCGAATCTCAATAGGTAATTGTATGGGAAAACACCCTTTTGACGAATTAATCTAAATTCTTCATGATTTGGAAAAAAATTTCCTAATTCTATAATTTTTTCATCCGATAAATTTGCGGCGAGTGTCTCCAATTATCGATTCACTACTACTGGCCAAGAGAGAAGAGGCTGAGAACATTATCAGTGAAATGAAAAGGGACGCGGTAATGAACCATCCACTAGCCCCTGGACATCGCCGGTAATTCTGGTCAAGAAAAAGGATGGCTCGATACGCTTCTGTGTTGATTACCGCCAATTAAACAATGTGACGAAAAAAGACAGCTATCCCTTACCACGAATCGATGACACCCTGGATACAATGTCAGGGTCGACGATATTTTCCACCTTAGACCTCAAGAGCGGATACTGGCAAGTGGCTCCGGACCAACTGATTAAGATTTAACGAGCGGCACCTGCCCGCGATGGGCTTATCCACACGCCAACCCGGCACAGAAGCACCTGGATGGAGTGTTCGACTCCATGGGGTCTCCTCTCCGTCAGACGGATTGGTCCCATGAAGCCGCGAAGTAGTTACCTATGGACTAACTAGCCAATTGGCACAGCCGACTGGCTAGGCGGGTAATCCACAGGGTCGGGCCTATCCAAACCCTTAGTACGTTCAAATTCGGGAACTACGCAACGTCGCGGGCGCTAGCCCCTAACCCAGCACATGCGGGCTATTAACCAACTGCCCCCTCGAGTCCGACACCAATCGGCGGGGGAGGAGCCGAAGCTAGACTCCTGGGCACCCCCCGCCCCCGAGGTACCGGTGTAGGCATACCGGTAGCCATCGGCTACTAAAGAGCACCCCCCACAGGGTGACATCCCTTTTGCCGTATTACTTCTACCGAGCACCCTTCAGCCTTCAATCTTCTCCTGCTAGCCCGAGCTCCATTACTACTCAGCATTCGCTTAATGCGCAGTCCCCCTTATGGGTCAGACTATGCACCCAGTCTACACATGTGGCGTGCGCTTTGCCGAGGGCGTTTGTGCGCAGCCCCCCTAATGGGTCAGGATACGCACCACGACAAACGCACGCACTACAAGCTTCTCTGTTCGTATCCCCCCTAATGGGTCAGGATACCCACAACTCGTGACCCCGCCTGATGCACACCCCTGCCAGACGCGTACTTTGCTTTATGACGTGCGTGGGAAAGCGGCACGCAGAGGCCAAGGTGCGTTTCCTACGTCTGTCGAGGTTCCCATGCGATTGCCACTGAAGGTGTCGGTGGCCGCACCGAGAGAGCCTCCCATTCGACAGGTTAGCGTTATGGCGATGAAGTGGGTTCTCCCCCATGCCTCGCCTCCCCGTCTGTGCTGGGCTTACCGCACGTATGCGCGCCAGCTGCCGATTTGCCACCCCTAAAGGCTTCCACGGCTTCAACTGGCACATCAAGCGGGTGCTTCCGGACCTTCGCCCGTGTCCGTAGGCTACTTCCCACCTGCTCTTGCTTCCAGATGCCCGGGGTCCTTTGGCTTCCCCACACTTTCGTATGGATACTGAGCCCCCCCACCACGACAAGGTGAGGAGCCTGGGGGGGGGGTAGCTCTGGACCAGGATGCCAATGAGAAGACAGCGTTTTCCATTGGAACGGGGCTGTAGCAGTTGAAGGTGATGCCGTTCGGGTTGTGCAACGCACCAGCCACCTTCGAGCGACTGATGGAAACCGTCGTGGTTGGCTTAATTGGAAAGACTTGCCTGGTATACCTCGACGACATCATCGTAGTCGGAAAGGACTTCAACGACCATCTGGAAAATTTGGAGGAAGTTTTCCGAAGACTCCGTGATGTCCACTTAAAAATAAGCCCCATGAAATGCCAGCTATTTCAAGAGACCGTCGACTACTTAGGGCATGTAGTATCCGGAGACGGCGTTTCAGTCGACCCACAGAAAATTAAGGCCAGGCAAGAGTGGCCTGTACCTGTTGACGTCCATCAAGTCAGAAGCTTCCTTGGACTCTGCACCTACTATAGAAGTTTTGTTCCCGGATTTGCTAAAATTGCTAAGCCTCTGACAAGACTCACAGAAGAGAGTAGACCATTTTGTTGGGAGCAAGACTGCCAAGCTGCCTTTGAACAACTAAAGAAAACCCTCTCGTCTACACCTGTGTTGAGCTATCCCCCTACCAACTGGAAAGTTTATCCTGGACACCGACGCTAGCAATATTGGAATTGGCGCGGTTCTGTCACAAATACAGAATGGTGAAGAAAAAGTGATCGGCTACTTCAGCAGAACTCTATCCAAACCAGAACGGAATTACTGCTTAACCAGACGCGAATTGTTAGCCGTAGGAAAAAGTGTGGAGCATTTTTACAAATACCTCTACGGAAGAAAGTTTTTGCTACGAACCAACCATGCCGCGTTGAAATGGCTGCTTAATTTTAAGAACCCCGAGGGCCAAGTAGCCAGATGGATAGAGAAGCTGCAAGAGTACGACTTTGACGTAGAACACCGAGCGGGAAGTAGCCCTAAAAACGCCGACGCCTTACCAGAAGACCTTGCCCGGATAATTGTAAATACTGTCAACGCGTCGAGGACATGAAGAGGTTAGGATGATAACTATCCTGGACGAACAGTGGCAGCCCGACAATATTACGGCAGAACAACATTCTGACGTTCTCCTAAAAATGTTCCTGGATTGGAAGAAAGAAGGCAGAAGACCAACCTGGCAGGAAGTGGCTGCCAAGTCAACAGAAGTAAAATCGTTGTGGGCTCAATGGGATTCCATTGAAGAAGAAGATGGTCTCCTGAAGCGCGTTGTAGAGAATCAAGATGGCACAGAAAGCAAACGTCAGCTGGTGATACCGAGAAGCTTGGTAAAAAAAGTTCTGCAGTGCCTCCATGACGACCCTTCGGGAGGACATTTTGGTGTAAAGAAGACCCTTGGCAAAGTGCGAGAACGATTTTATTGGATCAACTGCAAGAAGGACGTGGAATATTGATGCAGAAAGTGTACTACGTGCGCCGCCAGTAAGGGACCTCAGAAGCGACAGCGTGCCCCGATGCGGCAGTATAACGTCGGCAGCCCACTCGAGAGAATTGCCATAGATGTCGCCGGACCATTCCCAGAATCTGAAAATGGAAATAAGTACATCGTAGTGGCAATGGACTACTTCACAAAATGGGTTGAAGCGTACGCCCTTCCAGACCAGACGGCAGCTACAGTGGCGGAAACGCTCGTGAAAGACTTAATCAGCCGATACGGAATACCACTGGAGCTGCACTCCGACCAAGGACGGAATTTCGAGTCAGCCATATTTCAGGACATCTGTAAAATATTGGGCATTCATGAAACTCGAACTATAGCCCTATATCCTCAATCAGACGGCATGGTAGAACGAATGAACAGGACCATTAACAAGTACCTGTCCAAAATGGTCTCCAAACATCAGCGAGACTGGGATCGTTATCTGCCATTGTTTCTTTTGGCATACCGATCTTCCGTACATGAAACCACTGGACAAAAACCAGCCAGGGTACTGTTCGGTCGAGAGCTGCGACTACCATGTGATTTTAAGTTCGGATTCAAACCTGGCGAAGACGTGGCCGGAGAAGATTACGTCAGTGAACTTTCGAAGACGACTAAATGACATTCATGACGACATACGTTCCCATATGCAGATAGCCAGTGACCGGATGAAGGACGCATATGACATTAAGGCCACTGATGGAGGATTTCAAGAAAGAGATTTGGTGTGGCTTTATAATCCCAAGCGTCAGAGGGGTCTCTCGCAAAAAAACCCAAAAGCGGGGGCCCAAAACAAAAAATTGGGAAAAAAGGCCCCAAATAAAAAGGTTATTCAACCAAACTCAATGCTAGGGACAACCACGAAGAGGCTCAAGTCAGAGTCGTGCAGACTCGTTCGTCAGAGCCCCAGTACGAAGAATTTATGGCTGAACAGAGCTTACACCGTAAAGCCCGATTTGGAGTCACCACCGAAGTTCAGCAGGACTTATTCACCGTCCCGAAGAAATACTCGCTGGCCCATTGCGTGACAAGAGATTTGGACATGAGCCATGGGATTGCCACGGTCTTTCGGAAGAAGTTTGGGCGACCACCGATGCTACTCGACCAAGTGAAAGATGGAAGAAAACTATTACAGTTACTCGATGGGACGCGATCCCTCTTCTATCTAGTCACCAAAAGCAAGTCGTCAGAGAAGCCTGCCTACCACTCCTTATGGGACTCCCTGATAGAGCTAAGTGAGCGGTTGCTGCACGCTAACATCCTGAAGCTAGCAATACCGAGGATCGGATGTGGGCTCGATGGCCTGGATTGGAGGGTGGTTAGAAACATGCTGGAGGTTTCATTCCGATACACGGGAATAGAAATCTTGGTGTGCGCCGGAAATCCACGACGAGGACCGTCACCATTGCAGACAGTGGACTGCTACTTCCACCTGACAACCGAATGCCGAAGCGGATCCAGGTGGAAGTACCGGCATGATCCTCTGAGGGAACGGCAGAATGTGATCCGGGACGGATCACCCTTAAGGAGGGGGTAGTGTAGCGACGAGTGACACCGAACGTGTGTGCGATAACAATTTGTGTACATGTACTTCTTATCGCTAACATGCTTACGGCGTAGTCACCGCGCACGGGACTTTTATCAACGTAAACTTACAAGCTCCAGCGACAAGTAACAAGATCAATTGTGGAATCATCGACGACATTCTAATTATTATTCATCATTCGGAAATAATCAGGATTTCCTTTTCAAATCATCTTGAAAGTTCGAAAGGTGTATATAAAGTGATCGTCTTTGGGTCGGAGAACAGAATCAGTGCGCGAATCAAAACGATAAGCGAAAGACACAAGTGATATAAATAAACTGTTATATAAATAAGTGAATTGTTCTAATATAAATAGTAGTTCTAAGTTAGTGTTTAAGTGTTATATAAATAGTGTGAAATAAATAATTGTTTAAATAAATATCTTTGTGTAAAAAATAAAAACACTAAAAATGTTTCACTTAATTTATTAATGTACTCCACATGTTTCGGGCATAGCCCATTATCAAGAGTAAAAGAATACTAATAATACAATGTACTTATCCCTAATTTATACTTACAGAAGCTTGTGAAATTTTACTAAATAGTAGGGGGGAGGATGTTTGTCCTAGTTCTAATTGGTTGTTAACAATATTTAAGTTATTGTCTAAGGCTTTTTTAATTTCGAGGTTCTCAAGCATAGTTAATTTCCTACTTTTATTTACATTGCTATATAATATTTTGGTATTTTTTATATCAATAGAGTGATTTAACCTCGTACAATGATCAGAAATGCCAGTTTTTTCTTGTTTTTTATTTATGCTATACACATGTTCTTTTAGCCTAGTTTTTATTGATCTGCCACTCTGACCAATGTAGGTAGCATTACATTCGTTGCAAAAGATCTGGGAAATGCCACTTTTTAAAAATGGGTCTGTTGTAGTTATTTAGTGAGAGTGGTATATTTAATAATCTGTTTAATAAAGAATGAAATACCATTAATTTTGTTTGATAAGGATGGTTTGAATCTATTGGAATGATGGTGTCCGTAGTTGTTGGTTTTCTAAAAATATTGAATTCCGATTTGTTGTTTACAATTGATAAATTTAAATCAAGGAAGTTCAAGCCTTTGTTTACATCTTTTTCAATTGTAAAATTTATGTTAATATCTAATGAGTTTAGATATTGCAAAAATACATCTAATTGCCTGTCTGAACCCTTCCAAACACAGCAGACATCATCAACATAACGTGACCATGAAACTATGCAGTTAATAAAATTATTATTTAGGTTCAAAGCTAATACATGTTGAAACTTATCCATAATAGTAAAGAATAAACACAAGTTTCAAAAAACTTTTATTGTAACACACTACAATTGTTTCGACACACAGTGTCTTCATCAGGTGTGATGAATAGTATAAACTTAGTCTAAATTACAAGCTATATATATAGGTACAAAAATAGAGGGGGGTATTAGAAAATATTTAATAATGGCGACATTTTGCAGTCTACTTGGTCATTTAACGATAAATTTTGTTTGTAAAATCTGTTTATTTCTAAACCTTCTAGATAGTCGAGTTTTAAACTATTGTTCTGATAATGTAATATTTTATAATCTAAATTGAAGTTATGTCCCTGGCTATTAAGATGATCTGCATAAGTGGAATCAGATTTTTTTAATACAAAACTATTGTAGTGCTCTTTAATCCTAGTTTTAAATGATCTACCCGTCTTTCCTACGTACACTAAATTACAATTTGCACAACTTAAACAGTACACCCCAGATTTAAGATCTTTAGGTGTTTTACATTTGTTGTTAAGAATATGTAGACCTAATGAATTGTTGGTTTTGAAAGAGATAAAACTATTGTTTATACGTTTGATGTTGTTGCCTATAGTTGTAGTGATGTTCCCTAAGTATGTTAAACAATTAAACTTTTCTGGTTTACTTTTGATCTTCGGATATATCATATTTAATGTTTTTTGATTAAGTTTTTTGTTTAAAATGTCATCTACTACTGAAGTTGAGTAGCCATTATTTATTGCTATTACATGAATTCTTTTTAGTTCTGTTGAATAATTTTCCGTATTCAGGGGTATATGGATCAATCTATGTATAGAAGCATAAAAAGTAGCTAGTTTGTGGGACATAGAATGGAAAGATTTAGCATGTATTACTGTGTCCGTGTGGGTCGGTTTGTGAAAAATATTAAATTCGTGTTTTGTATTATTGCGTTTAATTATTAAATCTAAAAAGTTAAGCGAACCGTTTACTTCTAATTCAATCGTAAATTTGATCTTTTTATGAATGTTGTTTATATCTTGGTGAAACTTGTTTAATTGTCTAATAGACCCGTTGAAACAAATAAGAATATCATCAACGTATCTAAACCAATACGTACAATATTTCAATAAAGGATGGTTTGTTATTTTGTTTTCTAGGTAATTCATAAAGATCTCAGCCAGCAGTGGGCTCAGTGGGTTACCCATGGCTAATCCGTTATTTTGAAAATAGAAATCTTGATCAAACTGTAGATAATTTTGGTTTAGACAAATTTCTAATAAGGTTAAAATTTCCTGACTAATTACGGGGTTGGAATTTTCTGTAATTAACTTGTTCAGAATAATATTGATGACTTCCCGTGGAGGTATGCTGGCAAACAAATTAGTAACATCAAACGATAGTAATTTACTGTTGTTATTAAGTTTTATATTAGCAATTTTGTCAATGAGTTCCAAAGAATTTTTGATGGCAAAGCTAGATTTAAATTTGGTATGTTTTAAGATGTGATTGATCAAAAATTTTGATAACTTAGCGCAAGGGGCCTGCAGATATGCTACTACCGGTCTAATTGGCATTTCTATTTTGTGGAGTTTAATTAATCCATATAATTTGGGAGCTTGAGGATTCATCATAGTTAACTGTTTTTTTAATTTATCATCTAAAAGACCAGTAGACTTATTTAATACAATTTTTAGTTCTTTCTGCTATTTGGTAGTAGGGTTACTTTTTAGTTTAATAAAATCATTGTTATTTAAAAATTCTATTACTTTATCATTATAATCGTTTTTGGAAATTGCGATAACCGTATTCCCTTTGTCCGCTTTAGTTAACACAACATTGTTTTTAGACACTTTATCTTTAATTGATTTAACTACTTTCATATCAGAACTGTTGTTGTATAACTTCGTTTTATAGTTTTTGATAACTGATTTTAATTTGAATTTTTCTCCTAAATCAGATTTTCTAAGTGCTAGTTCTGTTTCAACTCCCAAGTTTTCTAAATGACTCTTTTTTGTTTTTTTTTTTTTTTTTAAATTATTCTTGGAAAAAAATAAAGTTTGTTCAAAGTCTACCATGTATATTTCGGCTAATATAGGCGAAAGGGGCGACCCCATAGGGAGTCCATCCTTTTGTTTGTAATATTTGTTTTGTAGCTGGAAGTAATTTTGGTTGAGGCACAATTCTATTAATGTAAGTAAATCTTTACTTTCCAGATCATTAAGCTCACTATCTGAAATAAGGTTATATCAAAGAACTTTACTAAAATTCAAAATGTGTACTAACCACATTTGGTTTAACAAACAGTGTACCAAGTTGAACATCACTCCCAACTTTATACATATTCAAAGTAGAAACAACTCGAATGAAGCAGTAAAGGCAATTTCCATCGCTAAAAAGACCTGGTTAGCGTTGGAAATTAAAAAATGGAATACTAGAAGACAACATCTAGGGGAGCATCTATATTTCATGCATAGTGATCTAACCTACCAACTACATTTGATCGAACTATCTACATTAAAAGAAAAAATCAACGAGGATATTTCCATAACCATCCGTCAACAACATTTAAAGCAACTCAGCAAAATAAGGACATTAAGTAACAAGTTTAAAACACCTCATGAAGTTCTTGAAGACAACTCTAAAACGCAAGTATCTACGGAACCTATTTTTAATTTTTATCCTAGAATCACGAATATAACGAACACTGTTTTTAATAAAAAGAAGTAGAACTATTAAATAAAGGCTTAAAATTTATTAAATATCAAACATGTTTTCGCTAATAACCTTTTTAAACAATTCAAAAAACTCAATAATAATAAAAAATCGAATCACTCTTATCATAGTACCATAAAATCAATTAGAAATAAATGCAATTCGGATAACCTTATAATCACAAAAGCAGATAAAGGAAATACAATAGTTGTAATAAATTAAGAAGAATATTATTTAAAACTCAACTCTGATAGACGAATCATATAGTTTATTAAAATCTGATCCAACTACTATTTTCCAAAAACAAGTTTATGATACTTTAAACTCAAACAATTGTTGGTTGGACGAAAATACAAATTTTAAATTGAAAAATTTAAACCCTTTAGCACCCACGCTTTATGTATTACCTAAAATCCATAAAAATCATGTACCTATGAGACCAGTAGTCTGTTATAACCCCAATAATGCACATTTTACATTATATACACAAATTCGACATCAGCATTTTCAAGACCATATAAAAGCACGCAGGCCATTACCCGCAGCAGATTTTCGATACTAAGTAGCTCGCGGTCATTGTATCCACCAGCTGTATCGTTATTTCTCCTATTGTAATTTTTATGTAACAATTTAATTTGTATCATTTTTAATAAAAGTTTTTAAAAATAAAGTCTTGAGTAAAAAGTGCATAACAATAAATGGCGACGAGGATGGGATTGTAAGCAGCCTATGAAGAGAAGATCCAGCGTCGATTAAGAAGATTATTTAATCTATCGATACTCAAAAAAAAAAAAAAAAACATTCTCTGGCAAGCTTCATCCGAAAAAGTGAATACGAGAATATTCCACCCACAATTGGAAAGGCTCACCAATTAGCCAGCATAAGTTTAAACAGTGCATTCATGCGCGTAAATATTTTATTGTGAAAATTTAAACTTCATCGGTTACCAAAACGAAAAACAGATGAAGTGGTCGAAATTCGCGAACTGTTGCAAGTTCTGTGTGCGAAATTTGTGTTGGGTTCAAAGGTCGTGTTTTCATAAATTGGATTAAGAACCAGTATTCGGATAACAACCATTGATGAGGACCGTCCAAATGTCCCTTACCATCTTGTTTTTCCTGTAAGTACCTTTTAAGAATTTATTATTTTGAGGCAAATTTGATTTCATGAGTATTTACCCTGACTTAGGTGAAATAGTTGATAGTAAAGAAGAGTATCACTCTCCAATAGGTAGCGAAAAATTCGATAAATTCAGTTTTCCTAATATGGATAGCGATAAGTACACAAATATGAAAGTTAAGAAAGAAATTGACATTAACACCTTAATGTCCACTATTCCCGACTATGATGGTTTTAATATGCCATGTACAAAATTTAAAAAACTTTGTTCTCTTGTTTTAAATACAGCTCCAGACGAAATGAAGCCAATTATATTTTCATTAATTTTACAAAAACTTAAAGGCAAAGCAGAAAAATGTGTAGCACATCGTTTTGTCGAAACGATGGAAGATTTATTCGAAATACTTTCACAAAACTTTGAAAGTGATAATACCATTTCAATTCTTTTATCTCAACTTCTCAATGTAAAAGCAAGTGATTGTAAAGAATTAGGTAATAAAATAGCAGCAATTAGGGACAACTTAATTATTGCAGTATCAAATGAGAGAATAACCTCTCCAGATGCTTTAATTGAAAAATTTGCTATGACAAAATTTATTGATAATCTTCCTGCTGAAGTAAATATTATTACTAAAGCTAAAAATCCTTTAAATCTAGATAGGGCAATTGAAATTGCAACAGAAGAAGACAAATATCGTAAAATACAAAGTTCATTCAACTATAAATCACGTAATTTAACGTCAACTAAGCAAAGGTACAAAGAACCCAGTTTCAAAGAAAAAAATGTTTATAGTAAAATAGACAATTTACAACCTCATACTTCTGTTCCTAGCATAATTTGCGATTTCTGCAAACGTCCAGGTCACACACGCGACAATTGTTATCGACGCAAAAATAATGCCGATTACAAAAAATCTAGAGTTCAATGCATAGTTGACAACGAAAACGATTATTCGTCGGATTCAGAAAGTGATTCTGAGAATTTAAACTCACTGCGCGAAGAGACAGAGGAGGAACCTCTTCGAGAATGATTTACAATATTGCCTCCGTTAACAATAAAAATAATATTCCAGTAATAGATATTAACATTAATGAAAATAATTGTAAAGCACTTCTCGACACAGGTGCATGTATATCTATAATTAAACCAAAATTTGTTAAAAATAAATTGCTGAAAACTAAACCAATAGAAATTATAGGGGTAAACGGTAGTTCCTCCTTCACTTTAGGAAGTTATGTAGGTAAAACGGGTTTTAAGTTTCACGTAGCTAATATTGATATAAATTATCGGAATGGATTATTTAAAATTTAATAATGCAAAATTAGATTTAGAAAATAATAAACTTCAAATAAAACAAAAAGAAATTCCCATTCAAATGACTAAAACTCATTCAATTAATTTTATTAAAGTTCCTGCGAGAACCGAATTAAAAATTAATGCTAAAACCCATTCAAAATTAAATGAAGGAATATTAAACCGTAAAATTATTTCAAAAGACTGTATTATTCCACGAAGTATAGTAACAAATAAAAATGGTACTATTACTACGACTGTGTAATTTCTCAAATACCGATAAACTTATCCAAATTCCGAATTTTAATATACATAAAATCCACACGGTTAAAAACGTCAATTTCGTTCAAGAAGACGATAATGCAAGAAATAAAGAACGTTGGAACGCAATAAAAAAAAACCTCCGTTTAGATCACCTTAATAATGAAGAAAAGAATTCCATCATGCAAATATGTTATAAATTTCGTGATAGCTTCTACCTAAAAGGCGAACCATTAACTTTTACCCATAAAATAAAACATTTTATCGACACAAAGGACCACAAACCTATATTTCAAAAAACATACAGATACCCGAAATGCCACAAAGAAGAGGTCGAAAGACAAATCGAGGAAATGCATCGTCAAGGAATTATAAGACCTTCTCAATCTCCATGGAATGCACCTCTCTGGGTTGTTCCCAAAAAGTTGGACGCGAGTGGTCAACGAAAATGGAGAATTGTAATAGATTACAGGAAGCTGAATGAGATCACAGACGCCGATAAATTCCCTTTACCAAACATCAACGACATTTTGGACAACTTAGGCAGAGCGAATTACTTTACAACTTTGGACTTGGCTTCAGGCTTCCACCAGATTGAAGTCAATCCGCACGATGTTGAAAAAACGGCTTTTTCTACAGAGACAAATCATTGGGAAATGGTTCGAATGCCGTTTGGACTGCGAAACGCTCCGGCGACATTTCAAAGGGTTATGAATTCAGTTTTATCAGGATTAACACCGTCGCAATGTTTAGTATATTTAGACGACGTAGTCATTTTTGGATCCTCATTAGAACAACATAACGAACGACTAATTAAAGTACTCAAAACCTTACAAAATTCCAATTTAAAATTACAACCAGACAAATGCGAGTTTGCAAAAAAAGAAATTGCTTATTTAGGTCATATAGTCAGTAATGAAGGAATAAAACCAAATCCTGAAAAAATCTCGTGTATAAAGAACTTTCCCGTACCTACGACTGCTACAGATATAAAATCGTTTCTAGGTTTAACCGGTTATTACCGACGTTTCATTCAAAATTATGCAAAGATAGCTAAACCCTTAACATCTCTACTCAAAAAAGACAAAGTCGTTGAAATGAACAACGAAGCTCTGCAAGCGCTCGAAACCCTCAAATCCAAATTAATTTCAGCACCAATTCTACAGTTTCCCAAATTTGACGAAGAATTCATTCTAACAACCGACGCATCAGCCCATGCTATAGGCGCGGTTTTGTCCCAAGGAGTCATAGGAAATGACTTACCAATAGCCTTTGCCAGTAGGACATTAAATCCTGCTGAGACTCGATATTCCACCATCGAAAGAGAATTGTTGGCAATCGTTTGGGCAGTTAAACACTTTCGCCCATACCTATATGGAAAACAATTTAAAATAGTAACGGATCATAGACCATTGACCTGGCTATTTTCTGTGAAAGATCCTGGCTCCAGATTGGTACGATGGCGTTTGAAACTGGAAGAATATGATTACCAAATTATTTACAAAAAAGGCTCACTCAATAAAAATGCAGATACTCTTTCTCGAGTAAAAGTTAATCCAATAAATTTGGCTGACCTAGTTGTGATGGTTCTTTTACCACCATACGATAAATTCGAACAATCAATGAAAATTAATAAAATAGAAGAAACTGCCAGCCTGACTGAAAACTCCAACGTTATTATACCATTAAATCCAAACGAAAGTTTACCAGAACTAAGAACGTTCGTATACGACTCAGACTGTAATTTGGCTATTGAAAATCTATTCAACAAATTAGTCCCTTCAAAAACGAAACAATATAAATACGCTTACCTTAAAATATGTAACGATAAACACGAACAATATAACCAATTTCGTTCTATAATAGAGAAAATTGTTAATGATAACAAAAATCCAATATACATTTTAGGCAAATTATTAGACCATCAAAAACTAATTGAATTAGAAGAAATATTTACTTTCTTTGAAATCGAAAATAAGAAACTTACATTAAATAGCATACCTGATATTCTTTCGAAAGATTCAAAATTACACATTATACAAATGTTTCATGAAGATCAATTAAATTTCCACAAAGGAACAACAGAAACCTATAGAAAATTAAAACAGTATTACAAATTTCCACTCATAAAAACCCTCACTGAAGAATATATAAAAAATTGCTTAACTTGCCAACAAAATAAAATTTGTCGTCAAAATACCGAAAACCCTTTAGTAATAACTGATACACCAAGAAATTTTAATGAGCGCATTGACATTGATGTAATATATTGGCAAAGTTTGGAAAACAATCACCCAATACTTACAATTCAAGACCAATTAACAAAATATGTTCAATATATTTTACCAAATAAAAGTTCGAATTCCATAATAGATACATTATTATCAGAATGGTTCAAACATTTCGGAATACCCCAAAGAATACATTCGGATAATGATTTTAAAAGCGAACATTTTCAAAATTTTTCTAAATTATTTAAATTCAAACAAACGACAATTACACCTGCTCATCCGAAAAGCAATGGTGCCAACGAACGGTTTAATTGTGTCCTGAAGGAATCCTTGTTAATGCTGCAAAAAGGTCAATTAATATCACTTGAAGATTTAAAAAGAAATTTAATAACAGCCATTATGTCATATAATGCATCATTAAACATTTCAACAAAATTTACTCCACACGAATTAGTTTTTGAGCAAACCCCTCAACCAATATGTACAAGAACCGATGCGAATAAAACCTACGAAGACTTCGCAAATCAAAATAAGTTAGAATTGCGCGAAAAACGTAATTTGGCAATCCACAATCAAAAGGTAGCAAAAACAAAATCTAAAGAATACCATGATAATCGTACACGAGCAAAAATAAAAGAATTTCATCTTGGAGATCTAGTCTTAGTCAAACGGCATCATAAATTACGAAAATCTCAACAATCACGTTATTCAGAACCTTGCAAAATAATTAAAATTTATAAAAACAATTATATTGTAATCGAAAATAATAAGGGCGAAACTTATACAATAAATACTGAAAACGTTAAACTTTTTTCTAAAGTAGTTAATCCTTTACAGGGTCGTGGTGACGACGACACTCTCGATAGAGCCGAAAGGAATTGAAATATTCGAACTTCCTAAGAATGGACTCTATTACCATGATTTAGGGAATATGGTTATTAAATCTTCAACATACAATATTATTTTATATAAAAACCTTACAATATACAAAGAAGAATTTAACGAGCTTACAAAACTTTTAACTAAATTCAACAGATTTAACCTTAAGGGTAAACCAAACCATATATCAGCTATGGCATTACAAGCGTATCTTAATCAAATTCAAAACAATATCATTCAAATTGAAAATCTTTATACAAGACGCTTCCGCAAAAGAGGGTGGTTCGATATTATAGGATCCGGACTTCATACACTTTTTGGAGTAATGGATAGTAATGATGAATAATATTATAACAATCTTATAAATCCATTAGAAAGTAGAAACAAGGAGACTTTAGAACTAATGAAACAAAATGCGCACATTTCAAAATCAGTTATGCAAAATTTAAATCAATCTCTATCAAAATTTAAAGGATTTGAATCAAATATCATACAAAGTTTGAAGAAACTAGAAACTAAAACGAACGAAATTATCACTTACGAAAATGAAAATAAAATTTCTGCTTTAGCCTTACAACTACATGCTGAGTTTATCGAATACGCAATAATATTGGAAGAAGAAACAAACACAATCTTAAATGCTATCAACTTTGCTCAACTAGGATTGATATATTCTAAATTACTTCCTGTAACCATTCTTGAAAAAGAAATTAGAAATATTAAACTAAAAGATGATAAACTCATTTCAGACTTATTTAAAATTAATTTTGCTTCATTATACAAAATCATAAAACCTAATATTAAAATGGGCAAAGACATTCTCATTATCGATATAAGCCTGCCTCTAATAATGGATTCTATATTTAACCTCTTTAAAATATTTTCCTATCCAGTACCCAACCAATCAAATCCAAAATTGTTCCATATTATACAATTTCATCATCAATTTGTATCTTTCAATGATAAAAACGAATTCTCGATAATTACGGATATGAAATCATGCGCAAAAATTGAGAACTTTTGGTTATGTCCACACCTGGAAACCCACACAATTAACGCCGACAGTCCATGCGAAGTCCTGATGAAGACTTCACCCAAATTTCCTGAACGCTGCACCGTTCAAAGTGTTCCAATGGAAACTACCAATGTAATCTACCTTGATCATAATGAATGGCTTTTTGTAACGACGGAACAACAAAGACTATTCTGCAAATGTGACGATCATCCGGTAACTAAAAAAATAATTCCGTCAAGCGCCCTAATTAGGCTCCTTTCTGGTTGTACTACTTTCCTGGGTAACGACATCATACTCAAAGCAGAAACTACCGAAACACGTAACAGGACTCTTCAAAACGACCTACCACTACTGCAAGAAGACTGCTGCATACAGGAAATTGATCAGATTAACCACTTAAGTTTAGACCCAGTAAAAATAGGTCCATAGCATATAAATAACATCGAACTGCTGAACGAAGAACTAAACCATTTTCAAGATAATGTTAACAAAGAATACAACAAACCATTCACCCACTTTCGCACGTCATGGTGGAAATATATACTCTCGTGTATTGGAGGACTTTTAATGACTTGCTGCTGTTGCTATATGTGCTGCCCGCAATGTCTAAAACTAATTAATCCATTTAGACCGTTTATTATAATAAATCAAACTATCACAAACTGTAAGAAAATTTCACCTTCGAGAAATTCTGAAGAAATTTCGATGTCCCAGATTAACATTTCGGAAACAAGACAAAAAGATTATGAAGATCCTATGGCCAACCACTCAAAGAAGAAATTGGTCCAATTCCACCGTTAGGATGACTGCACCCGTAACGGTTCCAACTTACAGGGGAGGATTGTTATAACCCCAATAATGCACATTTTACATTATATACACAAATTCGACATCAGCATTTTCAAGACCATATAAAAGCACGCAGGCCATTACCCGCAGCAGATTTTCGATACTAAGTAGCTCGCGGTCATTGTATCCACCAGCTGTATCGTTATTTCTCCTATTGTAATTTTTATGTAACAATTTAATTTGTATCATTTTTAATAAAAGTTTTTAAAAATAAAGTCTTGAGTAAAAAGTGCATAACAAGTCTCTTACATTCAAGCACCTGTGTTATAAGCTATGTAAACTAGTTAACTCTATTTTATTAAAAACTCTTTCTTGTCATTCTAGCTATAACGTAAAAAACTCCTCAGAATTCGTTAATAAAATTAAACATCTGGTAATCCCCAACAATTCCAGATTAGTATCTTTTGATGTCTCAAGCCTGTTTACATCTATTTCAACCGCAAAGTTACTTAGTATTTTGAAAAACCTTATTTCAGATAGTGAGCTTAATGACCTGGAAAGTAAAGATTTACTTACATTAATAGAATTGTGCCTCAACCAAAATTACTTCCAGCTACAAAACAAATATTACAAACAAAAGGATGGACTCCCTATGGGGTCGCCCCTTTCGCCTATATTAGCCGAAATATACATGGTAGACTTTGAACAAACTTTATTTTCTTCCAAGAATAATTTTATTAACTGCATAGTTTCATGGTCACGTTATGTTGATGATGTCTGCTGTGTTTGGAAGGGTTCAGACAGGCAATTAGATTTATTTTTGCAATATCTGAACTCATTAGATATTAACATAAATTTTACAATTGAAAAGGATGTAAACAAAAGCTTGAACTTCCTTGATTTAAATTTATCAATTGTAAACAACAAATTGGAATTCAATATTTTTAGAAAACCAACAACTACGGACACCATCATTCCAATAGATTCAAACCATCCTTATCAAACAAAATTAATGGTATTTCATTCTTTATTAAACAGATTATTGAATATACCACTCTCACTAAATAACTACAACACGGAATTAGACATTATTAAACTCATAGCTTATAACAACGGTTACAACCCCTCCTTAATAGATCAGCTTATTAAAAAGAAACATAAAAAGGTTATTACGAAAATGTTATATAATGACAATATTACAAATAATACACAAAAAATATACACCTCATTACATTTTATAAGAGATGTTACGTCAAAATTTAAGAACCAACTTAGTAATGTAGGCATCGTTGCCATAGGTAATAATAAACGTACCTTAAAAAGCATGCT
Organism: Agrilus mali; assembly: GCA_029378335.1. NCBI lineage: Eukaryota > Metazoa > Arthropoda > Insecta > Coleoptera > Buprestidae > Agrilus > Agrilus mali. The sequence continues at coordinate 16,264,140 of CM055660.1, forward strand.
CGTTAATAATTATAAAACCCCAATAGACCCATCTTTAAAAAGTGGCATTTACCAGATCTTTTGCAACGAATGTATTGCTACCTACATTGGTCAGAGTGGCAGATCAATAAAAACTAGGCTAAAAGAACATGTGTATAGCATAAATAAAAAACAAGAAAAAACTGGCATTTCTGATCATTGTACGAGGTTTAATCACTCTATTGATATAAAAAATACCAAAATATTATATAGCAATATAAATAAAAGTAGGAAATTAACTATGCTTGAGAACCTCGAAATTAAAAAAGCCTTAGACTATAACTTAAATATTGTTAACAACCAATTAAAACTAGGACAAACATCCTCCCCCCTACTATTTAGTAAAATTTCACAAGCTTCTGTAAGTATAAATTAGGGATAAGCACATTGTATTATTAGTATTCTTTTACTCTTGATAATGGGCTATGCCCGAAACATATGTCGAGTACATTAATAAATTAAGTGAAACATTTTTAGTGTTTTTATTTTTTATATATTGATAACCATGTTTCACAACAAGTGCACAGCAGACAGTTTGAAATATCTTTGACTAGAAAATTCGTTACAATATTGTGACGTGTTCGGTCACAGAAAACACAATTAACAAAACAAAACAACGAGTTTATTTAATTACTAAAATTAATTTGACTACACTACAGTTATGAACAAGTCCGCACAATTTATTTCACTAAAAGTCACTTTTTAATCGCCGTTCCGGTAGACACTATTTATCGCTCTCTATGAACACTATCGCCTCTATGGTTCGCCTGTATCGCCTATCGATCGCTTTGCATCAGCTGTTACTGTAAACTGTCAACTGACTCGGTGTGAGTGTCTCGTCCGCTTTTATAGTCTTCTCAGCCTTTTTCTAGGGTATTCTACAGCCGTCTAGTAATTCAATTGTTTTCCCATTGATCTTTGCTGGTGTTTTCTAGATGTATCAGGAAAGCCGAGAATATTCCTTATGTAATCAGGGAAGATGTTCATTAATTATGTTCACACCAACTTAATTGGCAAGTACTCGTAACACTGCCCCCTTCTTAGAATTGATCGTCCCGATCAATGTCTTGACCTTTGTAGGGCGCCAGGCGGTCCAAGTGTACAACTTTCATCTTGGCCTTTGGTCCTCTCTGAATACGGTAGACCACGTCATTCAGCCTTCTGACCACAGTGTAAGGTCCTTCCCAGGCTCGCTGTAGCTTCGGTGAGCGTCCTTTCCGACGGACAGGATTGTAAAGCCACACCTGGTCCCCTTCTCTGAATCCTGTGCTGTTGGCTCTCCGGTCGTACCTGGTCTTCATGCGGTCACTCCCTACTTGGATTTTGTTACGAACGGCTCTATGGATGGTATCGAGTCGTTCCTCTAGCTGCTGTGCGTAGTCGGTAGCCGAAGGTCGCCGATCTTCTGGGTGTCCAAACCGGATGTCTATCGGTAACTTCAGCTCTCTTCCAAATAAAATGCTGGCTGGTGTTCTGCCGGTGGTCTCATGAACCGCACTTCGATAGGCCAACAGGAACAAAGGTATGTGCTGGTCCCAGTCTGTCTGGTGATCGTTGACAACCATTTTCAAATTTGTTTCCAGCGTCGCGTTAAACCGTTCGACCATTCCGTCAGATTGTGGATGTAATGGAGTGGTCCTAGTTTTCTGTACTCCTAGCAGCTCACAGACTTCCCGGAATACCTTGGATTCGAAGTTCCGTCCCTGGTCAGAGTGGATCTCCATCGGAACTCCATACCGACTGATCCATTGGTTCACCAGCATTCCAGCGACCGTAGTAGCTTCTTGGTTTGGGATTGCGTACACTTCGGGCCATTTGCTAAAATAGTCCATCACTACCAAGATGTACTTATTGCCAGCAGCTGTTGTTGGGAATGGTCCTGCTACGTCCAGAGCTATTCTCTCAAATGGGGCACCAACATTGTACTGCCTCATTCGCCCTCGGCTTCGAGTCTGAAGTCCCTTGGCTGACGCACACGTTGGACACTTCCTACACCAATTTTCGACGTCTCTTCTACACTTTAGCCAATAAAATCGCTCTCGCACCTTCTCCAACGTCTTTTTTTACTCCGAAGTGTCCTCCACCAACACCTCCATGGACTTCTGTCAGCACCTCATTGACTCTGTTCTTCGGGAGAACTACTTGATGTCGAATTTTAGTTCCGTCAGGGCTTTCCCACACTCTTTTTAGTACCCCATTCTCGACGATGAGCGAATCCCATAAGGCCCAATAGCTCTTCGTGATGGTACTCGTACTACTAACATCTGCCCAGGTAGGTCGTGCTGTTCCTGCCTTTTTCCACCGCAGTATCGGTTTAATGTCTTCGTCGTTATCTTGGTCTTTCGCCAGGTCTTCGTTCTGCCAGTGTTCTTCAGCTTCCACCATCGTCTGACAGATCCGTGCCAAGTTGACTGGTTCCTTCTTTTCGGCGGCCATGCAATGTTTGCAGTTCTTCGAGCATGGTCTTCGCGAGAGGGCATCAGCGTTACCATGTTGTTTTCCAGCACGATGCTCGATGCTGAAGTCGTATACTTGTAGCCGCTGTAGCCATCGAGCCAGTTGTCCTTCTGGGTTTTTAAATTGCAGCAGCCATTTCAGGGACGCATGGTCTGTCCTTAGCAGGAATTTTCGTCCGTAGAGATACTTATGGAAATGTTCGAGAGTTTTGACGACTGCCAGCAATTCTCTAGGGGTCACGCAATAGTTTCGTTCCGGCTTTGACAGTGCCTTACTGAAGTAGCCAATGACTTTCTCTTTTCCTTCCTGCATCTGCGACAGTACACCACCAATTCCTACATTGCTGGCATCCGTATCGACAATGAAGTCTGTGTCGAACTGTGGGTACGTCAGTATTGGGGCTTGAGAAAGGGTAGACTTCAGTGTTTCAAAAGCTTGCTGACATCGTTCTGACCATTGGAAAGGGACACCATCCTCTGTTAACTTGTGGAGCGGTCGAGCTATATCTGCAAATCCCTTTACGAATCGTCGGTAATAGGAACACAGCCCCAAAAAGCTTCTCAAGTCGTGTTGGTTCTTCGGAACAGGCCAACTTCTCACAGCTTCAGTCTTGTCAGGATCAGTTCTTATTCCTTCTGGGGTAATAACGTGGCCAAGATATTTCACCTCCTTACAGAACAGATGGCATTTCTTGGGACTGAGTTTCAACTTGGCTGCTGAAAGCTTCTTGATCACTTCTTCGACATTCTGGAGGTGGTCTTCGAATGTCTTTCCCAGTACTATCACGTCGTCTAGGTACACCAGACAAACCTTCCAATTGAGCCCTTGTAGCACATTTTCCATAAGTCGCTCGAAGGTGGCAGGAGCGTTACATAGTCCAAATGGCATAACGTTAAAGTGCCACAACCCGTAACCAGTCGTGAATGCGGTCTTCTGCTTGTCTTGTGGATCCAGTTCCACTTGCCAGTATCCACTCTTCAAATCTAACGTTGAAAACCATTTGGCACCAACCAAGCTGTCAAGGGTGTCGTCGATTCTGGGTAAGGGATAGCTGTCCTTTAAAGTTACGTCGTTGAGCTTCCTGTAGTCAACGCAGAACCTGGTCGATCCATCCTTCTTCCTAACCAACACTATCGGCGAAGCCCAAGCACTTTGTGATGGTTCGATTACCCCCTGTTCTTCCATGTTCTTCACCAGGTTGTTGACTTCTTCTTGCTTAGCCCATGGAACTCTTCTAGATGGTTGTTTAATAGGACGAGCTGATCCCGTGTCTATACGGTGGTATGTCAGATTCGTTCTCCCAAAGTCGTTGTCAGAGAGGGCGAAGACGTTTCGATACTTGCTGAGTAGTTCTTCGAATTTTCTAATTTGGTCGCTGTTAAGGTTTGTGGCCGAACTCTGCACTAAGTCTCGAAGAACGGTTGGAAGTGGTTCGCTCTCTGCCATTGAGGGTTCAGCTTCAACTTCGCACTGGAGGATGGACACCACGGGTTCAAGGATTCCTACTTCCATTCCTTTACACACTTTTTGCTCGAAGTCCTTCAGATTGACCACTCTGACAGATGCGTTCGGCGTCCCAGTTCGAATTAGTGTTCGTCCTATCAGTATGGCTTTCTGTGTCAAATCCGGGTTTTTGGCTTCTACTATCCCCACCAAACCATCCGCACCTTCGCCGTCGATGTTTATTTTGAGAACTACCTCGGATCTAGCAGGTAGTAATCGGTCTTCTGCTATGATGACCTTTCGAAGACCGTACTCTTTGGTGGGGTTTGTCATCACCAACTCTTCCTTGCCGATGCGTAAAATGCCGGAGCCCAAATCCAGATTAATTTTGTTTCGTTCAAGAAGATCCAATCCAATGATCACGTCGTCGGCGACTTCGGCTACCAGTGCCCTGTGTCGAAGGCATACTTCTCCCAATCTCAATTCGATGTCGCATTCTCCTCTAATCGGCGCTGTTTCTCCGGTAACCGTGGTCAAACGTAGCTTCCTCTGCAGGGGACGGATTCTCCACTCGTTAACGATGTTCGGCCGGATTATGGTCTTAGAAGCTCCCGTATCGACCACCATTCTAACCTTCTTGTTGTTGATGTGACCTTCGACGAATAAGGACTTGCTTCCGTTTAGTTGGGAAACGACGATTTCTAATGGGGCTTGGTGGGGAGAAGCCAACTTGCGCCCCTCAAAGTTGGCTGATCTTAGTTTCCCGACTGCTGTCGGTCCGCACGGTGTTCATCGGCCGGGCAGTCTCGCTGTAAATGTCCGTGCCTTCCACATTCCCGGCACCTTGGTCTACCTTTGTTTTGGCCACAGTCTCGGGAAAAGTGACCGACCTTCCCGCATTCCCAACATTTGGCCGATTCTCTCTTGTCGTTGAAGGTAGTCTTCTTGACAGTTTCGACGCATTCTTTAATCAGCCTCGTAACTTCATTCTTGTATTCGTCGTCTTCAACAGCTGTTTGGCGTACACGCACGTGGCCTTTGGAAGCTTGTTTTGCAGCTTCGAATTCTAAGGCGTGCGCCAGTGCGTCACTCGCAGTCTTGTGGCGGGCCAAACGGAGAACTTGTTGTAAGTCGGTGTACCTTACACCATCGACGAATGTTTGGACTGCTAGCTAGTCTGCGAAGTCCTGCGGAACGGTAGGATAGGCCAATCTAACTAGACGTTCCACATCGGCCTCGAATTCTTGTAGATTTTCTGAAGTCCTCTGGTTGCGACACTTTAGTTGGGTTTGATACACTTGTTGCAAACGTTTGTCGCCATATCTCATTTCAAGCCGCTCTAGTAGCGCAGAGAAGTCCCGTTAGTGGCGCTCTGGAATACCTTGAAGGACGTCCAATGCTTCTCCTCGCAGAGCTATGACGCCGTTGCTTTCTCAAAATCGTTCCAGTTGTTTGCTTCTGCCGCTGCCTCGAACTGTCGTTTGTATACAGACCAGCAAACTTTTCCGTCGAAAGTCGGTGGTTTAATTCTGATCGTCCTCGCAGTGTCTTCGGACTTTACTTCACTGGCCGGTTTTGTGTTCTCGAACCTCTGTCTCATCTTCTCTACTTCCTTTTGTACTTCTTCTTTCAACTGATCTTTTAGTTTCTCTTGTGTCGTTTCCAATTCTTGTCGTACTTCCTTTAATTCTTCTTGCACTTCTACTCTGACTTCCTTTAACTCTTCTTGCACTTCGGTTCTGACTTCCTTCAGCTTTACCCTCAATTCTTCTTGCATCGCTTCCATCTTTTCTTGTCCAGCTTCTATTTTATTCTTCAATTCTTCTTGTGCCAATTTCATTTCGTCCTGTCCAGCTTCCATTTTATTCTTCAATTCTTCCTGGCCACATTCCATTCTTTCTTGTCCAGTTTTCATTTCCCTCATCATTTCCATTAAAGCCTTTATTTGTTCTTCCATTATTGCTGATTGTTTTCTTGTTACTGGCATAAGGCTTCAAAATTCTTCTTCTCTTCGGACCTCTTCTACGATATGTCGCTCTAACTTTCTTCGGGAATCTTCAATTCCCTTACTATCCCACTCCTGACACCAAATGTGACGTGTTCGGTCACAGAAAACACAATTAACAAAACAAAACAACGAGTTTATTTAATTACTAAAATTAATTTGACTACACTACAGTTATGAACAAGTCCGCACAATTTATTTCACTAAAAGTCACTTTTTAATCGCCGTTCCGGTAGACACTATTTATCGCTCTCTATGAACACTATCGCCTCTATGGTTCGCCTGTATCGCCTATCGATCGCTTTGCATCAGCTGTTACTGTAGACTGTCAACTGACTCGGTGTGAGTGTCTCGTCCGCTTTTATAGTCTTCTCAGCCTTTTTCTAGGGTATTCTACAGCCGTCTAGTAATTCAATTGTTTTCCCATTGATCTTTGCTGGTGTTTTCTAGATGTATCAGGAAAGCCGAGAATATTCCTTATGTAATCAGGGAAGATGTTCATTAATTATGTTCACACCAACTTAATTGGCAAGTACTCGTAACAATATGTTAACTCATATGCTTAAACCAAGGTTAAATCCTTCCTACAATTGTAAACTAGCTAACTATCAAGCCATGAGGCACGACTTGCACGACTTTAACTGGACCTTCATAAACCTTCAAACAATAAGCGTAAATGAAGCATTATCCAGATTTTATGAGGTACTCCATAGTGATTAGTACGTATATCCCTACCATCCAGTCAGTGAGTGGAAAGTATCCCCCATGGTTTGATGGAAACTTAAAAAAAGCGATACAAGAGAAGAAAAGGCGGCACGGTATATGTATACAAGCAAAATAAAAATCATAATGGTTATGAAATGGACTCTCAGCTTAACTTTAAGTTGCCCCAAGTTGAAGTTGATACAGTTGAGATATATATTCAAATATTAGCACTGTCAGACAAGCTTTGCTCTGGTCCTGATGATATAAATGTCAAAGTTGTAAAGGAGTGTGCTAAAGAGCTACTTATACCTCTAAAGTATCTATACAATAGATCATTAAAAGAATCTGTTTTTCTGATGTTTGGAAACAGTCCTTTACCACTCCTATCTATAAGTCTGGTGATAAATCACTAGCAACGAACTACAGACCAATACTAAAAGTTTTAATATTTTCCAAACTGTTTGATGCTATAATATATGATAAACTATCTCTTTACTTAATACCATTCATTGATAACAGAGAGCATGGCCTTATAAAAAAAAAGGTCTACTGTGTCTAGCCTTGTGCTTTATTCAAATTACATTTCTTTGGTTCTACTTGAAAAAAACAAACAAGTAGATGCAATCTATACTCATGTGTCAAAAGCTTTTGATTCAGTTGACCATAACTTGCTGATATTCAAATTGTCAAAGCTAGGCATAAGAGATCCACTTTTATCTTGGATAAAGTCATTTCTCACTGAAAGAACATCAAAAGTGAAGTCTAATGGATTCATTTCTAGTCAATATAGTCTACTTTCAGGAGTTCCTCAAAGTTCTCATTGCGGATCATTATTGTTCATTGTATTTATAAATGATATTTTTAAGTTAGACTTAACATCCAAAATAATTATATTTGCTGATGATTTAAAAATATATAGAATTATTAATTCATACAATGATGAAATACTTTTACAAAGAGATATTAACGTTGTTAATCAGTGGTTTAATAAGAATGGCTTAGAGTTGAATGTAAATAAGTGCTCAGTGATATCATTTCATAGAAAGAAAGTACCTATATTAAATATATACACATTAGATAATTGTGAATTGAAAAGAGTAAAAACTGTTAAAGATCTAGGTCTAATATTTGATGAAAAACTAAAATTTTATGAACACATAACAAAAATAACTAATCAAGCAAATGAACAACTTAGTTTCGTTATGAGTAAGACAAAATATTTTAAGAATAAAAGTGCCATTATATCATTGTACAATGGATTGGTGAAATCTAAATTAATGTACCTACGCTTCAGTTGTTTGGACACCAATAGCGAAGAATCAATCCTACAGAATAGAAAAAATTCAGCACAACTATATTCATGTCTTGGAAACTAGGATCACCAATGGACTGTAGAGATCATAACTATACTAATATATTACAAGCCTTAAACTTGCTATCCTTGGCATCATGTAGGGTCTACCATGACCTACTTTTTTTATATAAATTACACAATAATATGATTGACTGCGGAAAATTTAAACCCCGTTTGAAATTAAACCTCTAAATAATAGAACTATAAATCTAAATTCAATATTTGTTAATAAAATTTTCTCAAGTGAACTCAGCCATAGATCAGTTATTGACAGGTTATCACTGCAGTTTAACTCCTTAAATGTTGATATAAATGAGTTATTGTTTGGAAGAAATATATCGTATTTCAAGGTATTCATAAAAGAGATAAAAGGTGAATTTAAGTAGAATCTGTGTTTTGCCATTGATTATTATTCAAATATTTGTTGTTATATCATATTAATTGAATATAAAACCAATAAAATCACTATTAAATTTGGGTTATATAATTCAATTAACTTATAATTAAATATTATTTATGTATTTGAGAGAAGAATAGCAGTATGATAATTATATACTTTTGTCGATTAATTAATCAGTTAGTCAAATTATTATTCATAGTAGTTTTTCTAATCATGTAATGGTTATAAGTGAACTCCTTATCATTGTCAAGAGGTAAATGCACTTGAAAATTCATGATTCAAATTTATTTGTATTTTTTGTTTTTTTATTATTAGATCGTTCATATCCAGATCAAAATCGTCACTTAATTACAATTTGGCAAATTATCAAAACATGAGGGAAGAGCTGGGTCAAGCTGATTAGTCTTTTTTGAATGATGATTCAATAGACGTAGATAGTGCTCTTTCTCTGTTTTATGAAAAGTTGAACACATTAATTTATAAACATGTACCAATTACCTGTTTTAAGTCATCTAGCTACCCTCCATGGTTTGATAAAGAAATAAAAAATGAAATATTTAAAAAGAAAATAATACATAAAAGATTTAAACAATGTAGAACCGAACCAATTGCCTATAGTAATTATGTATGTTGAGATATTGTGAACACACAGTATGTAGGTATTTAAGATTTTAAATTTAATATGTAACAATGGTTCGTTTTTATTTACTAACTCTGAACAGCACTGTTCTCGCTGTTATTTGTTATTCTTAAAATTATTTTTCAGACACATTTGTTTAGTCTAATGAAAGCAGAATGTTCAACGCATTGTAACTACCTATGTATTTGTTTTGTGACCTGATTTCAGTCCGTTTATATCCATCTTCCGAATTACACGTTCTATTCTCTTTAATAAATTCTTACTAACCTACAGAGTACTGCCGTTTTATTGAACAGGTTATGGGCCCAGTTTACGTTGGCTCGTAGGTTAGATAAGCAGGGCTAAAGTATCGTGAAAATTTTCTAGTTACGTTCGAGTCGTACGAAAGAAAAAGTAGTGTTCGCGATGGCCGCGTCTCTTAAGTTTGAATCGGGAAGCATTCCTAAATTCGACGGCACTAATTTCCAATTGTGGAAATTCAGTATAAAAATTTTGCTGAAAGCTGAAAATCTTCAAACGGTCGTTGATGGAACAGAAACTGAACCAGCAGACCAATCGACACCAGAATGGAAAGCATGGGATGCGAAAAATACACGGGCTCAAGTAATTCTGATATCCACAATTAGTCAAGACCAGATGCAATACTTGATAAACTGTGACGACGCTGCAAAAATGTGGAAGAGATTAATGTCTATACACGAGCAGAAAACTGAAATATCGAAAGAGATGGTATGGCAGAATTTCTACGAATACCGAATGCAAGAAAAAGGAAAAATAGCCGACCACATCTCAGCTGTTGAAATGTTGGTGAAACAATTAAAAGACGTTGGTGAAAACATCAGTGATAGTGCTGTTTGTTCAAAAGTGATCAACAGTTTGCCATCCAAGTTTAATGCTTTTCGAACGGCTTGGGACTCAGTTGATAGTTCAAAGCAAACATTCGAGAATTTAACAGCAAGACTTTTAAAAGAAGAGACTCGAATGTTAAACGACAGTACAGAATCGCATAATCTGGCATTGCAGGTTCAAGCTTTACAAGAAAAATTGGCAGCTGTAGAGTTCTCAAAGAGAAAGAATACGAAAACCATTGATAAGAAGAAGAAAGACAGTACATGCAATTACTGCAAAAAGAAAGGGCATTGGGCACGAGAGTGCAGAAAGCGTCTAGCTGATTTAAAGAAAACCCCGGTTAGCGGCAGTTCGGCATATATATGTGACATTTCGTCGTTATATTCGGCCAGTTCTGAAGAAAACAAATCAGATTGGATCTGTGACTCAGGGGCAAGTGTTCATATGACCTGTCAAAGACAGTGGTTTACCAAATTAGAAACGATTGACGAACCGGTGTATGTCAAGATAGCCAACAACAAGTTGTTGACTGCAACTGGAAAGGGCATGATACAAATTCGGGCATTTGTTGGGGGCCAATGGTACGATAGAACAATCAACGATGTCCTGTATATCCCAGAATTAAGCCTAAGTCTGTTTTCAGTGGGAGCTATGACAAATCGAAACTTCACATTTCATTCCTATAAAAACTTTTGCGAGTTTCGCGACAGTGACAGAAAAGTGTCATGTGTCGGTGCACGAAAAGACAATCTATGGGTGATGAAATTCAAGGTTATCGTTCCTCCACAGTGCAACTTCAGCAAGGAAAGTTCGTTAAAACTATGGCACGACCGTCTCGGTCATGTAAACAAGAACATGATCAAGAAAACTGCTGAAAAGAAGATGGTGAAAAACATGAAGATTGACAGTAAAGATGATTTCTTCTGCGAACCATGTCAGTTCGGAAAACAAGCCAGAAAATCACATAAACGCCTCATCAGAGATAAGTCCGAAAAACCAGGTCTAAAAATTCACACCGATGTGTGCGGACCGATGAACATTGTATCGCCTAGCGGTTCACGATATTTCGTCCTATTCAAGGATGATTGCAGTGGTTACAGAACGGTTTATTTCCTGAAACATAAATCGGAAGTTCTCAACAGATTCAAGGAATACAAGGCCTTGGTTGAAAACCAAACCGGTAACAGAATCAAAACTTTAAGAAGTGACCAAGGTAAGGGCGAATACATAAACAGAGAATTTGAAGAGTTCATAAAGAAGGAGGGTATATATCATGAATGTTCTTCAGCATATACACCTCAACAAAACGGACGCTCAGAAAGAGAAATGAGAACGATTGTTGAGAGCGCACGGACAATGTTAATAAACAAAAATGTACCGCAAGAATTATGGCCAGAAGCTGTAAACACCGCAGTTTATCTGCTGAACAGAACGGCTTCGACACAAGTAGATGACATGACTCCTTTTGAAAAATGGTTTGGGTATAAGCCTGAAATGAAACACCTAAGAATCTTTGGATGTGTTGCATATATGTCCATTCCGCATACATTTCGAAAGAAATGGGATCCAAAATCCAAAAAGCTATTATTCGTTGGATATGAGGGTTATTCCACGAACTATAGGCTTTGGGATCCAGAAAAGAGAAAAATCGAGGTCAGTTGCAATGTAGTGTTCAATGAAAATGAGAGACTAAACACAGAAAAAGAATCGTTTTCGCTCAAATTCGGTTCAAATGAACAAGAAGATCCGATACAGGAAGCACCACCAGAACAAGCTGGTAACAACAAACCACCACCAAACGAAAATTATACAAGCAGTGAAGAAGAGCAAGAAAATGCATCCGATGACGATTTCGTTTATGAAGATCACAACCCCGAAAATGAAGACTTCGAACCAAAACAATTAAGGGATCGCAGTAAATTAAATCGTCCGGATTATTACGATGCGACGGCTTTTTGTAGTTCGACTTTCGTACCCGATTGTTACAACCAAGCAATCAAAAGTGAAGAATCAGAACTATGGAAAAATGCCATGCAAGAGGAAATGGACGCACTGGCATCCAATGATACATGGACTCTAGTGAAACTACCTGAGGGTTCGCGTGTGATTGACAACAAATGGGTGTTTCGCATTAAAAGTGACAATAAAAATGTTCGTTATAAAGCACGGCTTGTTGCGCGCGGGTTCACACAACAGGAAGGTATTGACTACCAAGAAACATTCGCGCCGGTAGTTCGATTTGATTCGATACGGATTTTACTAGCTTTAGCAGCCGAAAAGGACTTACAAATAGCCAATTTTGATGTGAAAACTGCTTTCCTTTACGGTGAGTTAAGTGAAGATGTCTACATGAAACAGCCAATGGGATTTGAAAACAAACAGAAATCTGATCTGGTATGTAAGCTCAAAAAGAGTCTATACGGATTAAAGCAATCGCCGCGTTGTTGGAACCGTAAGTTTGTTTCTTTTTTAAATAAATATAATTTCAAACAATTGAAATCTGATCAGTGCGTATTCATTGGCAAGTTCGTGAATTCAGAAATTTATCTGGCTATTTACGTAGATGATGGACTTTTGATGTCAAAATCAAACGAAGCAATTAAGGAGTTGATAACAATTTTAAAAGAAATGTTTAATATCACGGTAAATTTCGATAATAAAAACATTCAATTCGTTGGTTTACAAATCGAGCAAAATTTATCCCAAGGAACAATTATTATTCATCAACAGGCTTACATTACAAGGTTACTTGATAAATTCAATATGAAAGAAGCGAAACCGTTAACAACACCAGCCGAACCGAGTTTACATTTGGTCGCTCCGAAAGAAATAAACAATAATCAAAAACAACCATATCGCGAGGCTGTCGGCTCGCTCATTTTCTTGGCCATGTCAACTCGTCCGGATATTGCGTTCGCTGTAAATCAAGTTAGCCGTTTTCTAAACAATTGGAATGACGAACACTGGATAGCTGTTAAACGTATATTACGTTATATAAAACACACGTTTAATATAAAAATTACATATTCAAAAACAACCCAAATAAACCCCGACGGTTACACCGATGCAGACTACGCTGGATGTGTAGAAAGCAGAAAATCAACAAGCGGCTACATTTTTGTTATGGCAAATGGACCGATTACGTGGAAAAGCCAAAAGCAACCAGTGGTAGCGCAATCCACCACCGAGGCCGAGTACATTGCGTTGGCCCTTGGCGTAAAGGAAGGGTTATGGTTAAAATCGTTTCTTCAGGAACTAAATGTTAACATCACGACTTTAAAAATAAAAGTCGACAACCAATCAGCCATCAAATTGTCCCAGGCACATCAATTCCACAATAGAACAAAGCACATCGATGTAAAGGTGCATTTTGTGCGCGACGAGTGCGAAAAAGGCAATATTTCCGTTCAATATGTGAAAACTAGTGATCAAGTGGCGGATTTACTAACTAAACCTCTAAGTAAAACAATTTTAGAATCATTGTGTTTAAAACTAAATTTACTATAGGTGTGTTCAGTCAACTATATTATATAACAAATCATAGTTTTTTAAGAATTTGTTGATTTTCGTTTTTCATTATGTAATTAAAATTACAGGTTGGGTATTTTGGGAAATCTTAAATAAGTGGGAGTGTTGAGATATTGTGAACACACAGTATGTAGGTATTTAAGATTTTAAATTTAATATGTAACAATGGTTCGTTTTTATTTACTAACTCTGAACAGCACTGTTCTCGCTGTTATTTGTTATTCTTAAAATTATTTTTCAGACACATTTGTTTAGTCTAATGAAAGCAGAATGTTCAACGCATTGTAACTACCTATGTATTTGTTTTGTGACCTGATTTCAGTCCGTTTATATCCATCTTCCGAATTACACGTTCTATTCTCTTTAATAAATTCTTACTAACCTACAGAGTACTGCCGTTTTATTGAACAATGTATACTAAAAAAACTGAAAATGAAATAATATCAAATCCTACAAATTTTCGGAATTTTGTAAAAAATAAAACCTGTAAACAAGACCCAGCTTGTGTTCAATGGAATAATGTTAAATCATCCGATGGACAAGAATCTGTAAATGCACTAGTAAAATTCTTTGAGTCAACTTTTAATGTTGAAGGTTATGAGGATTATGATCTTAATGTTAACACTGATTCTAGACTGTCATGCTTTTCAATTGAAACATCCAAAATTTATGCTCATATTAGACAGCTCGGTGACCAGCTTGGTTCTGGTCCGGATGAAATTCCTATAAAATTTGTTAAAGAGTGCGCCAAGGAACTTCTTATACCATAAAAATTATTGTACAATAGGTCATTAAATTAGAGGATTTTCCCAAGTAAATGGAAAGTCATACACAACCCCCATATTCAAATCTAGTGATAGATCAAATGCTTCTAATTATAAACCGATAGTGAAAGTATCTATCTACTCAAAATTGTTTGATTCTATTGTAAGTGAAACCTTGACAAACATCCTAATTTGTTTTATTGATGATAGACAACATGGTTTCATGAGCAAAAGATCAACTGTATCATCATTGGCCTTATATTCAAATTTTATAACTGATGCTTTAATGGAAAATAATCAGGTCAATGCAATTTATACTGATTTGTCCAAGGCTTTTGACTCTATCAACATATTATTACTCATTAATAAGTTAAAACAATATGGTGTTTGTGATCCGATTCTTTCCTGGTTGAAATATTTTCTTACTGACAGAACAACTACGGTAAATATGTCTGGTTTTATCTCTAATAAGTACTTTACACAAGGTTCCCATTGTGGCTCTCTTCTATTTCTTATATATTTAAAAGACATATTTGCCTTGGATTTAAAGTCGCAAATAATTGCCTTTGCTGATGATATTAAGATTTATAAGATTATAAAGAGTTTACAGGACCACTTAGATCTACAAAGTGATATTGAAAAACTGAACAATTGGTTACATAAAACTGGATTGAAAATTAACATTAACAAGTGTTCTTTGATATCCTTTAGTGGTAAACAAAACTAATGAAATGAATGTTAATTAGTTAAGACACTAGTCAATTTAAAGAGTAAAATCTTTGTGGATGTCGTTTATTTGATAGTAGACTAAATTTGATGAACATGTTGAGCGGATTGTTGTGTTAGCAAATAAGCAGTTGAGTTTCATTTTAAGGAAAGCCAAATATTTCAAAAACATTAATTCAATTGTAGCTTTACACAACGCCTTTGTAAAATCAAAATTAATGTATGCCTCTGTAATATTGTCACCCTCAACTATTGTTTTGTCTTATAAAATTGAAAAAATAGAGGCACCAAGGATGCTTTGAGTAAGATGTCCAGTTTTATAGTTGAGGGAGTAGATGAAGGTACTGCAAGGATAAAATAAGGACAATAATTAAAAAGTGGCTGTTAGGAGAAAACTACTGAATTTGATCTGCATAGAAAATTTTATTATTATTTAATATATTATTTTCCTTGTTATTCGAATATTGTTTTGAGTTAAAGTTTAGTGTTGTAATTTAATTTAAGTGTACTAAGCTGGATGCTACGCACAGGTGATATCTAGACACCTCAGAGCAGTGCGGATTTATTTTGTACTTTATTCTGGCATTAAATTAAATTAAAATTAAATAGTTCATTGATTAATTTTACTAACACACTCACATATGTATAAAATACTAGAAAAACACTACTTACTTAATGAAAAAATTACATAAAAATGTCTTACTTAAGTTTCTCAATACCTACTAATGTCAGATGTTTCTGCCCCATTCGAAAGTTTTTTTCACACCTTTAAAAATAAGGCCTGTGTCCGCGAATACACCAAATTTATCGTCAGGAGTCATATTTGTCCATCATTGGGGCAAAAAACACTCAAACTCTCCTAGGTCGACCTTCACCTGTCGACCATATCTGGTTTGGACACTAAACACTCTTACAATAGGATACACATTACCAATTTTTAAAGCTTTTAAAGGAACTGTTTGTTTAAATTCTAGCAAACTGGCTACATTCAGTTGTTTTAGGAAATCCATAGTTAAATAATAATAAAATAAGACTTTAAAAAGGCTAAACTTCAGTTAAAATACTTTGATTTCTAAATAAATGACTTTGGTGTTTGCAACATTATTTATAACTATTCTCCCTCTTCAACTACTATTTGCATTTAATTAAGGAAAAATTATATTATGCTATTGGTTATGATAACGATTGTGGTGATGGTAGTGATGTTGTGTGTTGGTAATAGTTTCTGCTGGTAGTGGAAAGTATATTCCACACATAACTGAATCTTCATAGTTGCTAATCGATTTATACCAATGACAAGTTCTATTTTATAATTTTTTCTTTTTATTTCCACATTGTTTTCTTTAAAGATGACTTAGAAACCATTCTTCACTAATTGCGGAACTGATTTGAGATTACTCTTTATACCCTTAACTATTAAAGCTTCTATTGTTAGCTTTCTTCCTTGTACTGTTCAATTTGGTCATTTGCTGTTGTAATTTTAATTTCCATAGGTAAGTCTTTTACGTTTGTCATATAGTTTTTCATTTCTTAAGTTGCATAGTGGCTTGTAGCTCCCCAATCTACGATAAAAATGTCTTTCTTGTTTAGTTCATGACAATCTAAAGCAATAAAGGATATCTTCAGTGATTTCATTGACTTGTTCTCTATTTTAGAAATTTCTTCTTGGTCTGTTGTTGTATCCCCTGCCTCTTTGATTTCTTCCCCTCTCATAATTTCCTTTTTGATTGTTTGGCTTCTCTTTATTCGGACACTCAAAACTTTTATGAGGCTGTTTGTTGCAACTAAAACATACTATACTGTGAACTGTTTTAAAAGATACCTCGTAATTTCCTTTATCTCTTTCATCTTTAGAATTGTTTAGTTTCAATTTTTCATCTAACAGTCGACTTTTTACCAATTCCATTGTTAACTTATCAGGAGATACCGTTTCGATTGCTGTAATCACAGCGTTATACTTCGTATTTAAGGTTAGTAAGAGATGAACAATTTTGTCATTTTCATCCAGTCTCGAACCAGCTTGCTCTAATTCCCTTATTATTTATCAAACTTCAAAAAACGTTCTAATTTTTCATTGGTAGCACATCTCAATGACAATAATCTCTTCTTTAGATGTAGTTTTGTAAAAATAGTTTTTCTTTCAAATATTTCAGTGTGTTTTCATATTATCTTTTGCTGTCTTCGAATCTTTCACCAAATCTAAATGTTTGTCTGATAAGAACTGTATTATAACTGATTTCGTTTTAGTATCTTTCTGCTGAAAAGCTTTCTTCTCATTGTTATTTTCACGATCTTCTTCAGTTTTCATAAATTTCCAATTTTCGAAATTACCAGCTTCCAACTGTGGTAAAATGAAATGACCTTGTAGCGAACTCATACTTATTCTCATAGGGCTTCGATAGATTACTGCATTTGTAGCACGACTGGGCCCATAACCTTTTGTAATAAATTCAATTAACTTGATTTATTGTAGTTTCTCAATATTTAACACTTATTTCTTTCTTAACATTTTCCGAACACTTCGACTACTATGACCTGACTGTAACGTACCACTATAGAGATAGACTATATTATTCTAGTATTATCTATGGATTTGACACATTAACAGTGGGTGCGCTCATGTTATATCCCAAGATCTATTAACTATATAGGTTACACTACGCTTCCCCGCACCTCAGTCCCCGCGGAATGAATGAATACGTCATCTGGCGACCTGGGCCGTTAAATGCAGTATACCTCCGTCTCTCTCATATCAACGTGAAAACGATAGCGCTATCGCGTCGTGGTAGTCAATAAAAAGGATATCTAAAAAAACAAATTGTCGCGGCGACATATTTCAAAAGAAGTGATAAATGGAGCGCCTATGGATTGAATTGTTATTTTACTTACCTGTACGTATTATGGCAATTATGTATCCAACTTATGATCCTTATATTAACTTCCACAATTATTGTTTGATTATGAGTTAAGTACTAAGAACGAGCTGTTGGTTAAGAAACAAATAAAACAAAACAAAGATAAATCTGGATTTACTTTTTGAATTCCCAATTTTGTTGAAGAAGCGGAGAATTAAGAAATAAATAAACCAAAACCGAGATACAACTTAATTTACTTAAACTACAAGATATTTACATAAATTATACAAGATATTTAAGTAACAACCTTTTTCATTTTTTTAACGTGCTTGTGCCTGTCGATATCACTATGCGGTCGTTTGCTACTTAATTTGGATTGTTTGAACTGTTCATTTAAATATTTGATGCGTATAAACAGTCTTCGACGTAAAAAACATCTCGCTGCATCTATATCGATAGTAGGGTGTTTCTTCTTAATTATGGTTAATAACCTTGCAGTCACTTTCGGACCCTTTTTAATCGATTGTGTCTTATGAAATTTCTCAAATCGTCTGTTCAGTAGTCCAGCTTGTCGTTCCCATTCTTGAGACGGTTGCATAAGCCCCCCAAACGATAGATGAGAAACCCATTTCGGCATTTGATATGCATGCTCTATCGTAAGTTTAGACGTATGCTCGCCTAATCCAGGATGTCTATCTTAATTTGTATGCCACCCACCCAGCTAAATATTGTATACCATCGCTTTCGGCAAGTTGTTTTACTTGCGTCGCTGGTTCTCCCATATCCGAAGAGGAACTTGTTCCTGTACTGGCGGCATAGAATACAGCGGGTCGCCAGACTACGTCACGTATCTTTACCGCACCGCGCGATCCCCTCGCCTTAAACCCGCCGCGTAACGCAACCTTATTATAGTTAATAGACCTTGGTTATATCCAACAACCACCCAGAATAAATTTTGTCAGTTCAAATTCCATGGTAGCTAACACAAAAAAAAATTATTTATTTACATGTGAACGGAAGTGTATCCCTTTATACATAGTAATTACATTCGTAGCGCTACATATCGAGTAATAGAGTATGAGAGAAAAAAGAAATACAATAAATAATACTCAATTTTACATAAGTAACAATCTTATAACACTATTGATAGAATAAAAAGAAAACATAACAGAATCAGATCAGACATTTTTAGCAATATTTCAAATTTATCTTTTTTCTACTTTATTCTAATTATAGTGATTTTTAGACAGCGGTTACTTACATACAAATGTTTTATTATTGTTATGAATTATTGTTATTAATAATTGTTTAATTTTGCCACACTTGTGTGCTGGCTTTTGTAATGAGTTCCCACCCGTATATTTAAATAAAATAAAAATAAAATAAAATAAAAGATTAGTTCTAATTGCCTCCATTGATAATCCAAGGTCAATATCCTGTTCGCGCGAATTAAATTTTTTAATCAGTCTATATATCACAGATCTATTCTGTAGATGCGGTTTTGATTTTGGTAAAACGAAGGAGAGTTTTCTCTTTTTAAGCTCTTTACTGGGCTTATACGGCTCAATCAAACAACGCAATGACTGAACATTCGTTAGCCCTTTGTACAATTTACACAGCAATAGTACCTATATTAGAGAAATTATCATAAGATTGGATTGAAGGCACAGAGTATTTCTTCATGATTACCGAGTAGTCATGATCAATTCTTTTCATCGTGTTACCATCAAGGAACGAAAGATGTCTTCTGTACCTTCTCAATTTCATACCTCAATGCTCCGATTGAAGGGGGCCATATGTTAATAACATAGGTCAGTACTGATCTAACAAATCCGTTATATAGTATCAACATTGTTTTAGGATTGCGAAACCCTCTGGCCTTATTTAACCTTCCGCAGCTAACGTCCGTCGCAGAGACCGAAGCCATACAATTTTCACGAAAACTCCCGAATGAATGACCGGTCAGCCCGATGGCTTTCAGTACCTTCCTATGCCGAACGTCTCTATTCAGTGCTAATTTATCAGTTTTGGGTAATGCACGTATCAGGTGGTGTACATAAATTCGGTCTCAGAGACGGACGTTAGCTTTGCTGTAACTAAATATTTAAAAGACACGGTGAGTTTAAATATTCATTTTTATTTGAAAATAGTGTAAAATATGATCCAGCTATTCCTTATTTCGTTAGATTTGGTTGATAAAAATGGCAGGGGATTATGCAGAAGAGCAGCGAAGACTGGAAGCTGTTTGGGACGAACTTAACTCTGAGGAAAATGAACAAGAAGAAGTTTATGACAGCGACTCCAGTCTTGAAGATGATAATGTGGAAATTCAGGACGAGAATTCAGACACTAAACAGGACATGACTGATGAAGATATAAATATTGTTGAACCTCAGCCAATCCGACATCGTGAAGCTCGTTTTATATCTAAAAACGGCACAATATGGAGAAAACATTTAGGAAGACGTGCAAATGTCAGAACCCGTAGTGACAATATCATAACTCATCTGCCCGGAGTAAAAAGAGAAGCCAGGCACATGACAGACCCAGCTGAAATATGGTCATTGTTTTTCACAGATGAAATGATCGAAAATATCGTTCTTAACACAAATATGGAAATTGAATAGAAACAATATTCCAAAGACAATAGAACGGAAAGATCAACTGATAAAGATGAAATAAAAGCTCTGCTTGGCCTCCTCTATATTGCCGGCAAAATGAAAAGCAATCATCAAAATATAATTGAACTCTTTCGAACAGATGGCATGGGGTGTGAAATATTTAGGCTAACGATGTCACTTGAGAGATTTAAATTATTACTCCAAAATTTTCGTCTAGACGACAAAAGAACAAGGTCTGAACGGCAACAATTTGATAAACTAGCAGCAGTGAAGGAATTCTTTGATAAATTCAATTCGAATTTACCAATGTACTTCTCTATATCCCAGTATGCAACTGTTGATGAAATGTTGTGGGCGTTTAGAGGTCGTTGTGGATTCAGAGTATATATACCATCTAAACCCAATAAATATGGGATAAAAATATATTCTCTTACCGACGCAAAGATGTTTTATACGGCTAACATGGAGATATATGTGGGTACTCAACCAATAGGTCCATACAAACTTGACACATCAAATATCGCCTTAGCTCCTAGACTGTGTGAACCTGTGTGGGGAACTAAACGTAATATAACAATGGACAATTTTTTTACGAGCACCGACTTAGCTTATAAGCTTCTCAATGACCATAAGTTAACGATTACAGATACGCTGCGGAAAAATAAGTCACAAATCCCAGAAGAAATGAAAATCAATAGGCCTGATGGCACTTCCATGTTCGCTTTTGAAGACGTATGTACTCTGGTTTCCTATATTCCTCGAAAAAACAAAACTGTATTTCTCCTCTCGACGATGCACAGGGATGATGGGATAGACAAATAAACAGGTAAACCTGACACTATCATAGATTACAATGGATCTAAGGGGGGGGGGGTGGATACTGTGGATAAATTGTCAGCAACATACAACTGTGCACGAATCACGCGACGTTGGCCGATGGTAATCTTTTATGGAACGCTTAACATAGCAGGCATCAATTCCTATGTCATTTATAATTACAATGTGAAGAAAAAAATTTCAAGGAGAATGTTTTTAGAAAATCTTGGACATCAACTGCTAGAACGTCATACCAAGAAACGCTTATATAGCAAGAATATTCCCAAAACTATAAAACTGCACAGAAAAAAAAACTATTTTAAAACAAGAAAATATATTGCTTTGAAGATATTTACTCATTTTAAATAAATAAATACTTCTTTTTAGTATTTTGCTTTGTGTTAAGAAAACAAGAATATTTCCTTCAACACTTTTATTTATTTACTGCAATTGATTTAAAGAAAGAATTTTTGTTTTGAAACAAATTTATACAGGTTTCGATCGAAGACTAACTCTGTTCTTAAAACAAGTCAAGGAACTACTTGGAATGAAAATGTTTCTTTTACTACAACTTTTTGAATGGTTTAAACAAAAAGTAATTTCTTAATTTTAAAACATTTCTGTTTTGAAACAATAAAATATTAATTCTATTCAAGTAGCCGAAAACTGGATTGGATAAAGCACTTCTTCGAAACAAAACAGTTCTGCTTTTGATAAAGCATTATCATTTCATTTTAAAGAACATTTTATTTAGTACAAATATGTGACGCTTTGAGCTCCATTTTTGTCTCCCGTTTCGATTTTCAATATATTGCGTCATACGTTAATGAACTATCAGTGTAAAGCGAGTTGTTGGTGCACAATAAAATTTTCTGAAAACGCAGGGGTATATTTTTATATTTAATAAAATGGAAGAATTTTTAAATAAAATTGGCTTTGGAGAAGCATTTGCAAGTAAGTACCCATTAAAATACGTAATTTTTACGAATTTATTTATTAATTATATTTAAAATAGAAGTATGAAATAATGCAAAATTTGGCATGGTAAATATGTAATAGAGCCGCAATATTAGAATTAAGTTTTTAATTCATTCTGTATCACGTTATCTGCTGTATATAGGTACATAAATATCTACAAATTAATTTTATCCGCAACGAATCCTCAACGAAGTGGTAGTAAAATAAAACTGTTTTTTAAATAGCAGTAGGTATCTACAGTTTAGCAAAATTTGTAAGCGCGCTTTCTCTCGATAAAGAAAAAATGGCTACTACCTACTGCTATTTGAAAATCATTTATTGTGGATTGTATATGTATAGAAAAGGTTATCTATGATAGAAAATTTAGCAAGTCGATTGTTTTATGATGAGAATCGTTTGATCGATAAACCAAGAATTCTAGTTTTGATTTTAAATTAAAAACAATTATTTATATTACAGCTACTGGAATCATTTGGACTAAACAACTTCTTATCAAAATGGCAAACTTGAGCAATCACTACGTTACATTAAAGAGCTTATATAAGGTCGAATCAGTAAATGGAAGTAAAGTTCTTATCATGGATAAAAATAAAAAGACGCATTTTCCAGTCATGATGCATACACTCCCTATTGGTAAATCATACGTAACACTAAAATGTCTTAAGCAATTTTTTTTTAGTTCCTTTCATACTATTGTTCATGTGTGTATCGTTATCCTTTTTATTATTTTATGTTCAATAAAGATATGTTACAATAATCACATCTTATTTATATACCATTCCATTGATTTGTAAAATTGCTTTATTATTAAAAATAAAAAATTAAGAAAAAATTTAATTTTCAAACAAATTTTTGTTATTTTAGTATGAAAATGTTTCATGTTTAATACAAAAATATACCGCTTTAAACTCAAATATTAATCGTGTTTATTATGAAGAAGGAACATCTTAAATGGAAACATCCGTTTCTTGTGTTGAAGAAAAATATTATTTTTTCCAAGCCCGCAAATCTTATTTTAAGAAAACGAAATTGTTAAAATCAGTAAATAAATATTCTGTTTAAAGGAATACATTATTCAAACGAAGAAATATTATGGTTTTCGTAAGTAAACTCTTTTCGCTTCAAACATTGCTGTATTTAACTGAAAGTGTATATTTTTAAATGAAACGCAGCATTTGATTACCATTAAAACTTTTAAACTCTTTATTTAAGAAAATATTTATTTGCGTATATATGAAACAAAGATTTTCTTGAATGAAGTGTATTTTATTCACATTAAATATACTCTTTTTTTCCGTGTGAGAATAGCGGAAATTTATAATATTAATGATGCCGAAAATGAGGCTCCTGTAGATTCTGTGTATGGTAGATTCTTTTACTGTTCCAGTAAAAAAAGTAGAAAAACAAAATACAGGTGTTTTAAGTGCAAAAAATTCATGTGCCTAGAACATGTAACACCAGTGTGCCAAGAATGCGTCTGTATCTTGACCCAAATTCAAGAATAAAATTTCGACTTATAAAATGAAACTGACTTATTTTGTGTCTTTTTCTCATAATCTTAATATCGAAGGAACACCATATTAGCTTTTTTTGCACTAAATACCAAATACTTTTTACAGCCTCTATTATAACCTTTACTTAAGTTTTCTTGAAATATGTCCAATTACGTTTAAATATAGTTTGTAAGTGTCAATTAAAGATAAATTTTAGATAAAAATGTTTTGTTTTCCTAAAATAATTCACAAATAATATATAATATGTAACACCAAGTCTTGTAAGTGTCATTTTTTTCTGTCCGTCTCAGAGACCGACGTTAGCGCCCATGTCCTACCGACACACGTTAGTTGCGGAAGGTTAAAATAGTAAACCACCTACGGTAGGCTTTATTTGTTATGAGCTTAATGTGCTGTACAAAAGTCGGTTGCTCATCAAAAAGTATACCAAAATCCTTATATATTGTGACTCGTTCTGATATCTCACCATTAATGTGGTAATTAAAGACCTTAGTTACAGCACGCGAAAAACTTATAACCTTACACTTATTTATGTTCAGCTCCAATTCATTCATCACATACTAATCATACAAAGAATTCAAATCATCTTGAACAGCAGTACCATCATGCTCATCAGACTCTGCCCTGAATAACTTCAGGTCGTCTGCATATATCAAGGAGGATTTCCTCAACGATGCATTTAACTCGTTAATAAAAATAGTAAACAATAGTGATCCAAGATGAGACCCCTGTGGAACTCCTGGTGTCACGTTAAAATACTCAGAAAGTACTCCACATAATTCAACCGCTAACTTTCTGTTACTTAGGTATGATTTAATCCACCATATAATCCCATCAGATAAACCAAAAGCCCTAAGCTTTTCCAAGAGAATCCGATGAGACACCCTACCAAATGCCTTTGTCATGTCTGTATAAACAACATCAACTTTTTTTCCTAGAATAAGATTGGAAACCAAATATTCACATTTTACAATTACTTTGGTAATCGTTGATCTTCCAGGCATGAAACCGTGCTGTTCAGGAATGATTTTATCTCTACAGCGGGAGATTAAATCATCATACTTCAAAAATTCAAAAACTTTCGCAATAATATTTTGTTTGACAATCGGCCGATAGTTTTTTACGGAGTTTCTTTTGCCACTTTTAAGTATAGGTTTAACGGACGCAGATTTGAACGCTTCAGGGTAAACTCCTAAAACGATTGATCTATTGAAGATAATGTGCATTGGTTTAATTAAGTATTTATTTATTTAACTCCACTTGAACATTAACAATATTCTTAACTGCAAGGAAGTGCATTGTAGCACTTGTACACAGAAGTGGTTATCTAAAATTAACAGGTACTTAAACTACTTAGAATATAATATGATAAACCATATTAAGTATAATATTTAGTGTTTACTATTAATATAAGACACGGAAATGCTATTTTAATGCTTATGCTTAAATGTACTAATCAATAGGTTTCTAGGTAATATATAATTGTATATATTTGTGATCTTAATAGTCAGTTGTGGAATTATTGTCGATGCACATATGTATCTATGTTGGTTTCACATTTTCACCATTCTTCCTAAACCACTCAATTATTTTTTTCTTGATGTAGACTCTATGTTTATTATTCAGTACTTTCAGGTTGTTGGGCAGTTCATTAAAGATTTTTATTGCTAGGTGGGTATGCTTTTTTGATCCACTGTTTAGTTTAATTGTAGGTAAAGGAATTGCTTTGTTTCTGGTTGGAATAGTTCTATTTTGATATTCTGTACTCAGGTTATTATAAGAATACATCAATGCTTCTATCGTGTATGTTTGCTGTATTGATAAAGGCCTTTTGTTGGTCAAATTACTGTTAGTATAGTTTTCATCAATAATTTTTATAATTCTTGTTTGAATTGTTTCAAGTGGTTGTAGTACATTTTTATAAGCTGAACCCCAAGCTATAATCCCGTAGGTTGCAACACTATTGAAAAGACCATAGTAGATTTGCAGCAGGTTTTTTGTATTCATTACGTATTTTAATTTATGAAAGACATAAATTAAGTATATATATCTTTTCACCATACTATTTATTTGTTCATTCCATTTGAAATTGTAATCTAGTATTAGTCCAAGATACTTGGTATTAGTAGTTCTATTTATTACTTTATCCTCTATTTTAATTATGAATTCCTTCGGTACTGAGTCTTTATATTTGCCAAAGGTAATCAGATTGGTTTTTTGTATATTGCTTGCAAGGCGGTTTTTGTATAGCCAATAGTAAGCGATTTCTAGTTTACTTTTTAATTTAATTTTGAGATCTTCCCAGTTGTCTGCGTCACAGTACACTGCTGTATCGTCTGCAAATGATCTGATGTCTTTAAATTGTTTTAGTAAGGAGTTGATATAGAAGAGGAATAATAGGGGTCCTAGTACAGATTCCTTGTGGTACTCCAATATTGATGCTGTTTTCTTCACTGGTGACTTTATTAATAGTGGTTCCTATTTTCCTGCGACTTAGGTAATTTTTGAATAGTTCTTGTGCGATTCCTCTGATACCCAATCTTTCTAATTTCATCAGTAGTAAATTGTGATTTACACAGTCAAACGCTTTACTGACGTCTATGAATGCTATTGCAGTGGGTCTTGAGGAATCCATACAGTTATAAACATAATCACTTAGTTCAGCCAGTGCTTGTCGACATCCCACACCTCTGCGAAATCCATATTGTTTGTCATCAACTAATTTATTAGCATTAGCAAAATTGTTTACTCTCTCATAGATTACCTTTTCAAAGATCTTAGTTAGATTAGAAACTAAGGAGATAGGTCTGCAGTTGTCAAGTTCATGGGTGCTACCGTTTTTGTGTATAGGTATAACATCAGCTTTTTTAAAGTGAATGGGGCAATACCCTGTGCCTATTATTTTATTAATTATTTCAGTTAACGGTTTTACTATATGTTCCTTTAAAGTTTTTAGATTACTGATAATTTGTTTAATTTCTCGTGTGTCACATGGATTTAGAAACATTGAATTCTCACAATAGTCGTCCTCAACTATCTGTGTCTTTGCGTAATAGAGTTAGTAATTTCGTTGCCGATTGACGAGAAGTGTTCATTAAATTTCTTTGCTATTTTGTTAGCTTCAGTAATTCTGTTTCCCCCTTTTTTTGGTCACATTCAGCTTTTCCTTTATATATGTCCATAACTTCTTCGTGTCTAAATTTTTTAGTCTCTTTTCATCTTGGTTATTTTTGGCGTAATGTAATAACTTCTTTAACATCTTGTTATATTCTTTATATTTTTCGAATTTATCTTTGTCATGGACGTTCGCTTTCCATTCTTTATATAATCTTTCCTTCTCTTTACATGAATTAACTAGTCCAGCAGTTATCCAATTTTTTCTACGTTTATTGGTTTTATTTATTTTATACGTAGCCTTTTCAATTCAATTCTGTATTAACTGAACTAGTTTTTCTATTGCTTAGTCTATATTGTGACAGATGAGTCATTCTGACGTTGACAAGCGCCGACTGCGAAAATTGTGTGGAAGTAATCTATGACGCGTTCCAGAAAGTCCGAGAGTTGCTGGACGTTTCGAGAGTTGCCTAGAAACGTCCATACTACTATATAAGGAACAGCGTTGGACAGTTTGACAGTATTTCATAAAAGAGAGCGACAGAGATAAGTTCGAAGAGAAGATAAAGCGATTGACGAGCGAAATAGTTATAGAGTTATTGTTGTTATCGAAATAGATATTGAATCGTTGTTGTGTTATGGAATTAATTTAATAAAAGTGTTAAGAGAAAAAAATACGTTATATTGTAAATTACGTAACAACTGGTGTCAGGAGTAAGGATTTATGCCAGTAACAAGAAGTCAAGCAGCGAAAATGGAGGAGCAGATGAAATTTTTGATGGAAATGCTTAAAGAAATGAAGGCAAGTCAGGAAGAATTGAAGGCAAGCCAGGATGAAATGAAGCAAGAAATGAAGGCAGGTCAGGAAGAAATGAAGGCAAGCCAGGATGAAATGAAGCAAGAAATGAAGGCAGGTCAGGAAGAAATGAAGGCAAGCCAGGAAGAAATGAAGGCAGGTCAGGAAGAAATGAAGGCAAGCCAGGAAGAAATGAAGGCAGGTCAGAAAGAAATGAAGGTGGAAATGAAGGCAGGCCAAGAAGAAATGAAGGAAGAAATTAAAGCAAGCCAGGAAGAAATGATGGCAGAAATGAAATCAGTTATAAAGAAAGGACAAGAAGAAATGAAACAAAAATTGGAGAAAGTACAAGAAGGATTGAAAGAACAGTTAAAGGAAGTAAGAGTAGAAGTTCATGAAGAACTAAAAAGAGTAAGAGTAGAAGTTCAGGGAGAGTTAAAGGATGTAAGAGTAGAAGTTCAAGAAGAGTTAAAGGAAGTAAGAGTAGAAGTTCAAGCAGAATTAAAGGAAGTAAGGGCCGTACACAAAAAGTTTCAAATGGAATTAGACGAATTGAAGGCTAATCTAAACGTTCAAGAATACCCAAAACTAAACAAAAGCGAAGAAGGAAGTGTAAGAATGTCGCGAATAAAACCACCAACATTCGATGGGAAGGTCTCTTGGTCAGTGTATCTTAAACAATTCGACGCTGCTGCCAAGTCAAATGAGTGGAATGAGATGGAGAAAGCTACTGCCCTGATCATAGCGCTACGCGGGGAAGCTCTAGACGTTTTGCAAGGTATACCAGAAATGCAGCAAAACGATTTCAAAATTCTGGTGGACCGATTGGAGATGCGCTACGGTGATAAACACCTACAACAAATGTATCAGGCTCAATTTAAAAGTCGCTATCAACGTAGCAGCGAAAGCCTCCAACAATTCGAAGCGGACGTCGAAAGGCTTGTGCGGTTGGCTTATCCTAGTGCCCTCAAGACTTTACAGACCAGCTGTCCACCCAAATGTTTGTCGATGGAGTGCGAGATGTCGAAATACAGCAAGCTCTGCGCATGTCTCGACATAAAACTGCAGGCGAAGCATTGTCGCATGCGCTAGAATATGAAGCAGCCAAACAAGCATCCAAAGGACATATTAGAATCCGGCAGGCTGGGTTGACTTTTGAAGACGATGGCGAGATATTTCGACAAGAAATGGTGAAAATAGCGAAAGAAGTCATGTCTTCAAAACCGAAGGAAGACCTGAGTGAACGCCCACGCTGTTGGGCTTGCGACAAACAGGGGCATCTTTCACGCGATTGCGTCAAGAAGAAGCGAGAAATTACATGTTGGAATTGTGGACGTAGGGGGCACTTGAGCAACGGCTGTCCATCTGGAAGAAGACAGACGTCAGCCGCCGAAGAAAACAAACAGGGAAACTAAGAATAGCCGGCCTTACGGGGCGAAAGCCGGCTTTGCGTCCCCAAGCCCCAATCATCATCTCCGTATCGAAAACAACCACTGGTAATTCACTTACTGTGGATGGTTTTGTGGACGGCAAGAAATTTAAACTGATAGTGGATACCGGCGCATCAAGAACGATAGTTAACCCTCGAATGATCGGTAAATGGAGGATTCGACCGCTAACCATAAAAGCTGTCTTAACAACTGCGACAGGGGAAACAACATCGTTTCATGGAGAATGCGAAGTGGTGATCGGTCTTGGAGACGCAAGCCTATTCCAACAAGTGCTAGTGGCCGATATCACCGATGACATAATTTTGGGACTCGACTTCATGGAAAGACACCGAATCCAGCTAGAAATGGGCACAAAATGTTTACGAATAGGAGATCAAGAACTGCCACTACGAAGAAATGGGACTGATCAGCGAACACTACGGGTCGTCGTTGCTGAAGATCAAGTTTTACCTGGACACTCCGAAGCTGTTGCCCGAATTACAATAGAGGGCAATGTCCCTTATGAAATAACTGGAGTCATAGAGCAAGACAACGAAGAATTGAAGCAGAAGGCTATCCTTGTCGGAAGAACTGTGGTACAAACCGGCTCGACCACGATTCCAATCAGAGTTATCAATCTGAAAGGTTTTGAACAAAAACTTACGAAAGGAACACCAATAGGGACATTAGAACCAGCCATTACCATCAATCATTTGGACCAAATGAGAGAACAGAGGGAAGAAACCGGGAAGCTGCCAGAAGCATTGAAAGAATTAATCAACAAGGCAACTGAACATCTAACTGAAGATGAAACTAGAAAGCTAGAACACCTTATTCGAAGTTATAAGAACGTCTTTGCGATTGATGACCCCGATTATGGAAGAACCAATTAAGCGTACCACCGAATCAACACAGGAAATGCAAGACCTATCAAACAAGCACCCAGACGAGTACCATGGGCCAAACGAGAGAAGTCGATTCACTGATCAAAGACATGCGCGAGAAAGGGATAATAGAACCATCGAAAAGTCCATGGACTTCCCCTATCGTTTTGGTACGTAATATCAATGTTGGTATCTCCTATAATAAAGTGATGTTTCGTTTTTACATTGTCTTTTAGATGCAACCGTAAGTCACTTATAAAATCCTCCACCTGATAATCAAAACATCTGTATATTCCTGATAGTAGCGGGGGATAACAGCTTCACGCTCAGAGGAGGAGAGGATGACGTAACATTATTGAAATGTGAATTAATTGTGACGTAACATTATGTATTAACAGGTTCACGCTCAGAGGAGGAGAGGATGACGTAACATTATTGAAATGTGAATTAATTGTGACGTAACATTATGTATTAACAGGTTCACGCTCAGAGGAAGAGAGGATGACGTAACATTATTGAAATGTGAATTAACTGTGACGTAACATTATGTATTAACAGGTTCACGCTCAGAGGAAGAGAGGATGACGTAACATTATTGAAATGTGAATTAATTGTGACGTAACATTATGTATTAACAGGTTCACGCTCAGAGGAAGAGAGGATGACGTAACATTATTGAAATGTGAATTAATTGTGACGTAACATTATGTATTAACAGGTTCACGCTCAGAGGAAGAGAGGATGACGTCTACATCGAGCAAATATGAATTGCAGAGGCAGCATTAGCTCGACGTTGAACACTTACCTTTTTTACTAATACGTACACACACACCTGCGTTCTTTTGTTTAATGCATACGTCAACAACTTTATCATCGTAATCAACATTCGTTGATATCACACACACATGTCTATTTTACATATACCTGTACCCGTTCTTCTATGTCCATGTATTCAAATTTGAATTCACGCGCTTAAGTCTTCAATTTTACTCCGTCTACATCGAGCAAATTGCAGACGCGGCATTAGCTCCACCTTACTTTTGTTGCTAATATGTATACATACATACATATATACACACACATATGCACATACTACTTTAACTTTTGTTTTTGAGATAACCTACCACAACATTCATACCTACCAATAATTCTGCATCTATCATTTTACATGTGTAAGTTCAGTTCATCACATACAGACGTCACTTGTCGTCGACGGTGAACACCTACAGTTATACATATACGCTAACACAAAGCAATTTTACCTAGCATCTATACAACCGACAACGAGTACACACACACGCTTATTGTTTAAACAATATTTCGATACACGTGAACCGATGAACATTGACTCGATTAATAATTACATATATAAAAGGTATATACACTTGAATATTTTATAGTATCTGCTCTATGTATAGATTTCGCCTTGTAAAGCTTCTGGAACAGAAAAGTGAGTGAGAGGATATTGATTTGTAACGATTGAAATGTGAATTAATTGTGACGTAACAGTTGTTGTATTCTAACGGAAAGTGGGTCAAGGTCATAAATGTTTAAAAAGGAAGGGAAAGGGAAGGGAAAAGAAGATATTGAAATGGATAGCTAAGTAAAAGATGATTGCATCATAATAGACATAAATAGTTAACGCCTTAGAATGGAGAGGAAGACGATTAGAGTGTTGTGAACTCTTCGGTAGAGTAACCGTCTAGGTCATGACGAGCCTGTTCTCTCTCGTACCATGATGTACATCGTCGATATCACACACACATGACTATTTTACATATACCTGTACCCGTTCTTCTATGTCTATGTATTCAAATTTGAATTCACGCGCTTTGCGTCTTCCATCTTACTCCGTCTACATCGAACAACTACGTTTCTTCTTTCCACTTCATTCTACTTTAACTTCTGAATAAACAAACTCATGTACAATCATTTCGAGAAGACCTACCACAACGTTCATACCAATCACTTTTACTACAACCAAACAATAATTCTGCAACCTGTCATTTTACGTTTGCAAGTTCATCACACACACTGACATCACTTGTCGTCCACGGTGAACACCTATGTTTTTGTTATATGCATACGTCAGCGACTTTGTTATTATAACCAAAATACACTGATGTCGCGCACACATGTCTACTTTACGCATACGTCTTAAACCTGTGCCCGTTCTTCTACGTAAACAAATTTGAATTCATACTTTATGTCTTCCATCTTACTCTGTTCACATCAAACAATTACGTTTCTTCTTTCCACACCGTTCTACTTTAACTTTTAAATAAACAACCTCATATACAATCATTTCGAGAAGACCTACCACAACGTTCATACCTATCAATAATTTTGCAAGCTGTCATTTTACGTTTGTAGGTTCATCACCTCCTCCTCCAAATCTTTTCGCCCCACTTCTTTCAACTCCTATTAATACCTAAACCTTCCCTTCGTTGAGCAGAAGACTTCTTCACTTCAATAAATATCAAATATTTATTAAATACCTACTTCGATTATCAATACCATGTATTATTTTATAACCTTAACTGGTGATTCCGCTGCGATGTATGAGAACAATTATAATATATTATACAAAAAGGTTTTTTACACCTCTGAAGGCGAGGTTACGATGTGGACAGTCAAGGACTGGGAGGACCCCGTGGACTTCTACCGGCATTTAGAAGACTACCTTTGCCAGAGGGGGTGGAAGGGAAAGGGGGTAATCCAATTCGTTAACAACGGCTGTCTGCTATGGGTCTCGAACTTCCCCACCGACTAAGTCAACTTTTTATTTTAAGTAGATTTTAAGTTATTTTATACTAATATAATTATAAGTTTAGAATTAGTTATGTATTATAAGTTTAGAATTAGTTATGTTATCATTAATTGAATAATAATATTAATAAACCTTTTATAACTACATCCTTCTTTTTAATTTTTAATCCAATCTATAACACAGTGATCTCATACATAATTTTCGTCTCCAAAGTGTGCTACAGATATGTTATAACAACATTACTAAAAGAAAAATACTAGTAAATTAATAACCAAAGTCAACATAAAGTTTTGACACAACTTAACAATTAACTGGAGAATAATATCACTTTATCAACGACCCGTCGAATGCAGTATGCTCGTTTACTTCTCTTAAAAAAACAACTTATTCGTTTTTAAAAACTTGTATTATCAATACACACAACACAGAACTTGTTTTAAATTTTTAAAACGTTTATGAATGCTGAATATTAAGTGCCATACTTAATAATGGGTACGTAAGTGGTTTAGTTTAACCTTTATCAGTAGGTGATACTAGACTTTGGGAGCGTAAGAATATAGAGGGGAATTACTAATGCTAAGCAAACAGATGAAAATAAATCGTATACATAGACAATTTTACCCAATTTTACTTAAGCATAATCTACTCATTATAATTTTAAATAGAAATTTTCAGTCTACAACGTTTATACCTGTCACTTTTACCACAACCTAACAATAATTCTGCAAGCTGTAATTTTATGTTTGTCGATGACTCTCCCTTAAAGCCTGGCTGTAGTATACTTTCATCACACATATCTCCTGTTGTCAGTGGTCTTCCGCATTCGTAACAATGATGATGGTGTCTCCCGTGCAGGTGTTATATGAAATTTTAAAAGCAGGTTTGCGTAATTTGTTGTAGGAATTGGAGAACTAAATGACCACAGTTAAAATCGGTGGGGTTCTGAACACGATCGTAGTTGAAAGTAATAACGCAAGGACCAGCAGATTGTAAATAATGAACCAATTCTTTCGGTGGACGGAGATCACCAAAACTATCAAAGTAAATAGCTTTGTTGTTTCGTTTTACGTATGCTGTCCAATGTGTACCAGTTCCTGTATCTAAATTAACGATTCCACTTTCACACCTGTGAACTATTCTTGGTAATTCGTTACGCAAGAAGATTCCACGAAAATATGGAATTCGTAAACAGTGAATGTATTTATATAAATCTAAATTTGTTAGAGGACGATTAGGTAACTTCATGAAAAATTTGATGTTTTTTTTTGTTGAAAGGGTTTTAGGTATAAACCAAAACCTGTACGAGAAGGTTTAATCGTTTCGCAGTTGTTACTAGTTTATGAAACGGTATAAGTCCTCCTTTTCTTGTTCGTTTTCTCTTATTTATTTTCACCAGCGAAATCGAACCACCTTTTTTACGATGACATCATCGTTTATGTCCCATTCCAAGTTTCTCCTTAATCTTCATAGCTGAAGCAACTGTGAGAGCTGCTATGCGTTCACCTATCGATGCGTCTGACGACTTTAGTCTTCGTAAAGATTGTTGTGCCAAAACCTTGTCCGCTATTCGACTTTGTGAAATGTTTGGTGAAATTGTGTATGCAATATCGTGTAATTTACAATATTCGTCGAGAAGATTTATACCAATATCAGCTCGTGCTAAACGTTTGCTCAATCGTGTCCCTGGACCACAAAAGTTATAGCCTGGGAGATGTAATTTAAAAGGTAATCTATCTATAAGACTATTCAGAACGTTGTGTTTCATGTAACAGGTTTGGTGTGAGTGCTTTCACTATTGTGTACCAACTGATTATATAAGCAATGTAAACTCTGAATTTATATATCCGTAGGTAACACATCGAAATCGTTTAATAATGAATAAACATGCGGATAGTACAACACCCATCTGCTCTACCGATAACCAATCACGACTTCAACATCGCTACGAAAATAAATCGTCATGGTCCTTTACTACCATCCACAATAAGATGCATCGTTGCTGGACCTTCAAACTGTGGGATCGGTTTAAAGTGGGAGACCGGGTGCGAATAAGTAAATATCGTGAATTGTTTAGGAAAGGTTATACACCGAATTGGTCCAACGAACTATTTACAATAAGCCGTATAAAATTATCTGATCCAATTATGTATTACTTAAAAGATGATAATGGGGAAGACATAAAAGGAGGATTTTATGGCTTGGAATTACAGAAAGCTACTCATCCAGACGTGTTTTTAGTGGAACGAGTATTACGACGTAGAGGTGATATGGTTTAAGTGAAATGGTTAGGGCTTGACACATCTCATAATAGTTGGATTCATAAAAAAAACGTTTTCTGAGATGTAGGCTTTTGTATTCATAAATGGTAACATGTTTACAAATTTATGTACCCCCTCCCCCAAAAAAGTATGATTATAAATAAGATGAAACGTGGTGAGTGTAGTCCGTTGTAATAGTTAGTTAGTGCATTGAAAGTTAAAGACGTAGTAATGGTTGAAAGTTATGTAATTGAAGTGAAATTTTTCAAAGACGGCTTCTTATCTGAAAGAAAACATTTAGTTGCATCAGAGTTAGAAAACGTGGTACAATAATTTGAGTTGAAAGGTGGATACGATAAACTTGTAATAACAGGTTATTTAGTAAGCGAGGAGAGCGATCCAGACGATTTAGAAATCGAATTTTCATAAAAAATGGATTCCTTATCCTATGAGTTGTATGAAGCAGAAAGACAGGTCCTCATTACGAATTTGCGAAGAGCAATATTATCTAATGGTTTAGACAGAGTCAAGGTTGTGTGTTCGAAGTTGGGAGTTGAAGTACCAAAGGAAGTATTCAAATGGTTAACATTACCACAAGATACATCGTACGATATTTTGTATTTCGTTCTCGAAATAAAACAGCGGTGCGACACCTTCGTTAACGACTTTTTAAAAGCTTGTAGTGAAAAAGTGGAGATAACCGGTGATGATGTCCAAAGGATTTTAAATGAAACAAATTATAATTACATGCGAAATGATATATATTTTCTAAAACAAATGCTAACAAACGGATCAGTTCTAGTGAAGAACAAAAAATTCTCCATCATTAACATAAAGAACGCGTACACACCATTATTGAAGTGTGTAGATGATTTAATAATGGATGTGGTATACTACGCGGAACCGAAATATTTGGAAAAGTTTATTAAGTTAATCAACTTGTTCAAGATTCCATATACTTTAAGTCCAAGCATTAACGGTCGTCATCAGACAGTGTTGCGATGGATAGAAGAAAACATTTAACGACAAGGAACGGAAAAGGCTCCAGGCTGGCGAAATGGTCCTGACTCAGGCAAAAAATGGCCATCCACTAATATTGAAGATTATAAAAAAGTTTATTCATTGTTACAGCTATTAATTCAATAAATTGTAAAAGTAGGGGAGGTAGCGTTGCATTTTTTCGAGGCATTTTATACCGAATGAATTTTATTTTAAGTAGTTGATTGATATTCAATAATCAACAAAATAAGCGTCAGTCGCCGCACCCGCGGTGGAGCAGGAGGTTTAAAAAAATGGAACTACGAGTTATTTTATACCATACCAAAATTTATAGGGTGACTGTTGAGATTATTTTTAACCAAAAAATAACCGTCAGCTGTATTGAAGAGAGGGGATTATACGTCAGTCACGTATATGAACCATATTAAAAATCTTAAATTATAAAGTCATTTTATACCTTATGAATTTTATTTTCATACTATATAAATAATAAAAAAAACATTCAGCTGTATTTATAACGGTGGTAAGACCGTCAGCCAGCGGCATAAACATGCCTCGCCTTCAGTGCATCTCAATGGCTCATAGTTACGTTGACAGATAAACTGACGATCTTTACACCCACAAGCATTCAGCTGACGACAATTTTTCATATTATTAACAATAAAATTGCTCTGTATACTAATTTCATGAGGTATTCTATTTATTTAACATAGGTTATGCCACTAAATGCTATCAACAACGATTTTTCATATATATTTTTTTATATTAATGTTTCGTATTAATTTTAAATTCATATGATTGTTGTATACCTTCATAAAATTTAAATGACGGTAGAGTATTAGCATTTTTCTAAATCTTTTCAAGTATTGTTTCTCTCAACATTTTTATGTATTTTTAATATTCAGACACTCATTTAGTTACATTTTTCTATTGAAATCGATATTTTACTTACAAATTATTTGCCTTTTAACATCTGAAGATTTATTTCCATTTTAACGTCAAATTAAAGACAACCAAGGTTGTCCTAAAATTTATTAGAACCTACCCTTATGAAGATGCATTTGTTTACTACCTGGGGCACGGTATACAGGGTTTTTCAAGTTGATGGGCTATTAGAAGTATATGAATTAGTAGAAGGAATTCAATTCTGAAACTTGGGCTCATTTGGTTATTGTTTATGCCGCTTCTTTTAAAAATATTTTCAAGTTCGATTTACATCCGGTTATACCGGAAGTCGATACCAACTTTGTTATTTTAAATGGAATGGTATATTTTTCACGCTGAATTCGAATAAAACGTGTAATTCTAAGGTAAGTTTGATAGCCAACTTGTACAGCTATGACGATCGGTTTCTGAGTTAATTTAATTTATAGAAAAGAAATCGCTACCGCAACTCAAATTATAAAAAATCATAACTTCCACAAAATACGACTTAGAGTGTTGAAATTTTTACTAGTAATAGCTGAATATTAGTGCTAACGCTTTGACAAAATTGAATTAAATCATTTATACAGGGCGTTCAAAATAAAATTCTAAAATTGAAAAACTTCAAACACGGATTACTTCGTTTTTTCAAATAGCACCTACTATTTTTAATTTTTTCAATCAATTCCGTTTTTTGTCCTCTTTCGATCTAAATGGATACTTCCTGTTTTAAGTAATAATTGAAAATTATTCCAAAATTTTCAAATAAAATAGGAAGTATAGCGGCATAAACAATAACCAAATGAGCCCAAGTTTCAGAATTGAATTCCTTCTACTAATTCATATACTTCTAATAGCCCATCAACTTGAAAAACCCTGTATAAAAATCAATGAATTCGGCCAAAATAAAAAATAAATGAATAATAATCGTAATGTTACTAATGATAGCTCAGATGATAGTTGCGACGACATTAATGAATATATAGAAGAATTTATCGATTCTTAATTTTTTAATACAATGAATAAATAAATTTAAAAAATATGATTAAAAAATTAACTAATTTTGGAAAACAATTATATTTTTTTTTAGATAAAGGAACGTTTAATAAAATTTAATATTTGTAGTTAATTATTTTTTTTTACATTTTAAGCTAAAGTTTAAAGGTTTTGTATAAGTTGTATTATAATTTAAAAAATAATAAAAAACTGAGCAGGCAGAAAAAAACACATATCTATAATAATAACATAAACATTTTATAATTGTA
Organism: Agrilus mali; assembly: GCA_029378335.1. Lineage (NCBI taxonomy): Eukaryota > Metazoa > Arthropoda > Insecta > Coleoptera > Buprestidae > Agrilus > Agrilus mali. The sequence goes on from CM055660.1 coordinate 16,302,253, forward strand.
AAATGTAATTAAAATTATGAATTGTAAGAAACAAATAAATGAAATAATACGTGAAAATTATCATTAACCCCTTCACAATGTTTGATATATTTATGCGTCATGACGAATATTTTTTATCAAATTATAATTGTAAATATGCAATAATTAATAATTATTTTATTAAAATCATTATTAATATTATAAATAATCACTTATATTTTTTATTAACCCACGAGGGAAATTCCTTTATAAAAATTGATGAACTATTTGGTCTACACACAATTTTTTCTCTACACCGTTAAGGGATTTATATTAAAAATCGTTGTTGATAGCATTAAGTGGCATAACCTAAATTAATAGAATACCTCATGAAATTGGAATACAGAGCAATTTTATTGTTAATAATATGAAAAATTGTCGTCAGCTGAATGCTTGTGGGTGTAAAGATCGTCAGTTTATCTGTCAACGTAACTATGAGCCATTGAGATGCACTGAGGGCGAGGCATGTTTATGCCGCTGGCTGACGGTCTTACCACCGTTATAAATACAGCTGACTGTTTTTTTTTATTATTTATATAGTATGAAAATTCAGCTGTATAAAATTCATAAGGTATAAAATGACTTTATAATTTAAGATTTTTAATATGGTTCATATACGTGACTGACGTATAATCCCCTCTCTTCAATACAGCTGACGGTTATTTTTTGGTTAAAAATAATCTCAACAGTCACCCTATAAATTTTGGTATGGTATAAATTTACTTGTTGCATCATTTTTCTTTTAAATTTCAACTTGCTGTAACTTCCGGTTCCACCGCTACTGGAGTAGCTGACGGTGAAATCCGTAATGTATTGGTGATAAACTATTATGGTTACGATTTTCGTCCGGTATGAAATGACTTTTAAAAATTAACGCTACCTCCCCTACTATAACTACAGAAGCATTTAGGGTTTTCTTTATATGTTTAGGAAAATAACACAATTTTTAAAATAATAAAAACAAACGTAGGTCAAAACGTTTATTTATTTACACAGACAAGAGTATACAATCAAAAATAAAGATAAAGTTTTAAAATATAACATTGGAGCATTATTTACATATTCATACAAGTGATTATTACAGAAGTTGTTCATAAACTTTGTTGTTCATACACTTTGGACTTGTGCTTCGCTGACTCTACACGTGTACAACATCTGGACTCTGCTGATTCTATGCTGCCTTCAGATAGGCATCATCAACACAGTGTATTCTCTATCTCTCCTTCGAGTGCAAGAATGGCTCAAGTACAACCATACTCAGGTTATAACTTTAAGAAGACTGATTTCGATAGTGTGGTGAGCGACCTGGGTAGCGTGGACTGGGCTGAACGTCTGCTGGGGGGGACTATAGTGAGCGAAGTACCTTTGAACCCCTGTCCAGATTTGGACGTAGTAATAAATAGATTTTATTCTATAATTAATAACTGCATCGCTCGTTTCGTCCCCACCAGGCGGGCATCCCGCTTCACCTACCCTAGGTGGTATTCGCCTGAATTAAAGACTGCGATAGTTGATGAGAAGGTGTATCATTCGGTGTGGAAACGTTCCAACGCTCAATCGGATTATTTTGAGTTTAAACGTGCAAGAGCCCTTTGTTTATCACTTGCGAGGCGTGACTATCGTGCCTACGTCTCTGCAGCTGAAAGAGACATCTCTTTAAATCCCAAAAACTTCTGGTCATATGTTAAGTCTTTCAGGGATGTCTCGGGACTGCCTGCAGGGATGTGCTTCAATGATACTCGTTCGACTGAACCAAAAGTGATTGCAAACATGTTCGCGGACTTTTTTTCTTCTGTCTTCTCTTCGGTTGATATGGCTGTAAATGTTATTTCTTACAATGATGACTCTGTTGATGCTATCTCTTGCGACAATGTATCGGAGGTATTTGATTGTATCGATTTTGATGAGACTTCGGTGATTAGTGCTGTGAAGGGCCTTCCGGATAGCCTTAGTGCCGGTCCGGATGGCCTACCAGCATTTTTTGTCAAACGTGCGGTGTCTGTACTCAGCCGCCCATTATACATTATTTTCAAATGCTCAATCCAACAGGGAAAATTCCCTAGTACATGGAGAGAATCGTATGTTTTTACTATCTTTAAAGCAGGGGACAGACACGGCGTCAAAAACTACCGCCCGATAAGTATGAGTAGTGCGTGTGCTTGTGTATTTGATTGCGTTGTTACTAAGTCTTTGACTCCGTTTCTTGCGCCCTTGATACCGCAGGAGCAGCATACCTTCGTTGAGGGTAGATCTACCGCCACGAACCTTGCTGTTCTTTCTAAACAATTAGCTGCTGCAGCCAAGACTGATACACAGATTGATATTATTTATTTAGACTTTAAGAAGGCCTTCGATAGGGTGCACCATGCGCTGCTGTTGGTGAAGCTATCTGCTTTAGGTGTTGGGGGATCCGCGCTTGATTGGTTGGAGTCTTTTCTAGTTGGACGGACGCAGGCGGTCAGAATTCATAGTAGTCTTTCATACGTTTTTGATGTTCCCTCTGGCGTACCCCAGGGGTCGCATATTGGTCCTTTACTTTTCAATATATTTGTAAATGACATAGCATCCTGCGTTCGATCCTCGAAATTGCATTCCTTTGCTGATGATACGAAAATTATCAAGGTTGTTAGGTCGCACAGTGATGTAGCAGAATTACAAAAAGACTTGGACCGGGTGGCTGGCTGGACTGACAATAATCAATTAATGTTAAACAATGACAAATGCGTCAAAATGTCCTTTTCAAAAAATAAGAAATTAATTCAGTCGGTTTATTATCTAAATGGACGCCATCTGACTGAGGTCAGTTCAGTCAGGGACCTAGGTATTATTTTCCAATCAGATCTAAGCTTTAAATTACATTTAGATGTTGTTGTTGCGAAGGGTAGGCGTTTGGTGGGATTTATTAAGCGTGCGACATGCGATTTCACTAATGCCGAAACGATTATTGCCTTGTACAGATCTCTCGTCTTGCCTGTGTTAACTTACTGCTCGGTAATATGGTCTCCCCGTACTAAATCTGATTTTGAGAGACTGGATTCAGTGCAAAACAGACTGCTCCGTTATGCGTCGTCAAAGACGGACAGCCCCATGCATCATTTCAATCACGATTATGCCCCTCTTCGTCGCCGATTTAATCTTCCAGATATGCACAGTTTGTTCCAGCAATTGGACTACAGATTTATGTATAAAATTATTCATGATTTAATAGCTTGTTCGGAACTCTCTGCTCTATTCCCTTTCCGTACACAGGCATACCAGCTTCGCAATCAAAGACTGCTTTTTGAGGCAAATGCCAAAGACAATTTTGAGTTTAACACATTGGCGTTTCGTCTCCGGAGACTATGGAACGTCTTACCGGAGGACACCAGAAGTCTTGACAGTTTCGTACTCTTTAAAAGAGCAACTCGTGACCTGACCGTTCTAGCCTGATTAGCTTTTTTGTTTTTTGCTTTATTTTTCACTTGTAACATACTTTTGCTTTAATGTTTTGGTATTACTTCAATTTACTTTTGCAATTTATGTATTTATATTGTATTTTGCTGTTTTTTTATACCTTATATTTACGTGTAAAAGGGCTTATGTCCGTTGAAATAAAGATAAATAAATAAATAAATAAATAAATAAATAAATAAATAAATAAATAGTATCAATAGATTCTTGTGGAAGTGAAGAAGCCTCGAAAAGTTTTTGAATAAAATATTCTCCAACCGTTAAGTTATTTTTATGTGGTAGATTAAAATTTTCGACTACTTGGTCGATGTTATTGTTCAACTTTGAAGTGGAATTTTCCGAGTTTTTTATATTATAATGTCCCCAAGGAAGCGTATTAGTTGTTTTCGGAATTAAGAAACGTTTATCATCTTTAGGGCAAAGAGCTACTTTAGTTTTCATTTGGGTGTACATAGTATGGAGGTCAGAAACAAAAACATTAATACATTTTATAATGGTGGAATTATCCCTAATAACGCGAAGATAATCATCAATTCCTAGATGTAGTTTAATAACGTTCTTCTTAACACCTTTAGCTTTCTTAACAATTTGGTCAACCGCTTCAACACAATACGCTTTAGCTCCGGTTCCGTAGAATGCTTTAATAGGATTATTAGGAAACTCATCTTTGAATTTACCGATAACGGATGTGGTAATGGGAATATTGAAACTATTATCGCGAGGATAATTAGAAGTATCAAAGTAATGAATATTTTTAACAATATCACGGTAAAAGTTTTCAGTGAACACTTTAAAAATGAAAGAATCTGTATCCATATACATCAAAGAAATATTTTGGTGATATTTTAGTTTCAGAAAGCTGTAGTAGAAGTCATACATAACAACTTTTGATAAATCCAAAATGGTAAAACCATTATGGAGAGGTTTGTCGTAAACAATACGTAATTTGTTCATCTGAATGGCTACAAAGTTGGGAGTGAAAATCTTAGAATTTTTGAAATTAGGTTTAGCTGTTAACGTCTCAGCACCAAGGAAGCGTCCCGAATTTTGCCAATGAGTTACTAATTTCACATCGACTCGTTTATCAACGTTCTCCATCGCTTTTCCGAAAGCACTGTTATTCATTAATTTGAAGAAAGATTTCACAAATTTATTTTCAGCCAAATTACGTTTTCGAGTATTTAAATCGATGAAAGGTTTAAGCCAATCTAATTGTTTAAACTCGATAACTATGAATTTTAAGTAGTTTCAGTCCATTGCGAAGGGCTTGTTGCAGCGTTAGATAATGAACAACATATTTTGTTTTATTCATAAGGTTAGGTATAAGTTTTTTTATTCTACCATTAGCATTAGCAGGAGAAATAATATTTTCAACTAAAAAAGGGAGATCAGCATGTAAATCATGGAGGTGTTGGGGATATTCAACATCGGCTTCAAGTACATAACCGTATTCAGAAGAAGCATCTAAAGAGAGAACATTCAATTCATCAATTTCGGTTTCGTTTAGCCAACGAAAGTGGGAAACAGGAAGTGTAGCGGACGCTATCACATGTAACAAATATTTCTTTTTAAATTAATTTTTCTAAAAGTAAAAAAAATCTCTTCTCTGTAGAAGCATTGGTGACAAGGTTCCTTTGCAGGTAGGGTAATAAAACCCAAAAATAATAACAAGCTGAACTGGTCGATCAGCCGATCACTTGGCAATACCGTTATACGAACAACAGGGGTATAACGGCAAAAAGAGAAAGTCAATCTATCACCAACCCTCGTCGAAAATAGTGTTAAATGTCCGCTACGAAAAGGTGTAAAATAATTGTAAATAATTGTAAATATTCCTTTAAATAGAATTGGTTCAAGTATAGTTAATCGTATTTTTTACGTCGACCTACGTTCCCACATTGGTGACCCCGACGTGATCTCGGTAAATTTTAAGGTAGTAACGTAGTGTTTGTATATAAGTGACTAAAAAAAATAAATAAACAAAAACTAATTCAACTAAAAAATTTTTGAATATAAGCTGAGTTTGAAAAAGTGCTATGACGACGAAAAACGACGCTTCCCAAAACGAGGGTGAAAACGCGACGTGCTTAGCTGCAGTGTCGTCAGTGAAATTGCCGCCATTATGGTCGAAAAAAGTTTCGTTGTGGTTTACGCAGATTGAAGCGGTGTTTGCAGTAAATCGCATTACAAAAGATGAAACGAAATTTCTGCACGTAATTAGTGAATTAGGGCCACAATATTTGGAAGAGATAGAGGACATTATTTCGAGACCACCCGACGAGAAGAAGTACGAAACTTTAAAAGGTGCTTTAATTAAACGATTATCGGATTCTGATTCGATGCGTGTGCGAAAACTTTTAGAAAATGAAGAAATTGGGGACAGAACGCCTACCCAGTTTTGGCGTCATTTAAAAAAATTGGCGAACTCTTCCGTGAGTGACGATTTTTTGGTAGCAATGTGGACAACCAGGTTACCAGTAAAAACACAGCAAGTTTTGGCAGCGTTAACTGAAAAAGACGGTGACAAGCTCGCTGAAATAGCCGATCGGATCCACGATATACCGACCGAAAGAAACAGCAGGATCAGCGTTGTCGCGGAGCCGGTACAGCCTAAAGCCGAATCATCTTCGAAACAGCTAACCCTAGAAAAGCTGTACGAGAAAATGTTGTCAACAAGACTAATGTTAAACGCCATTTTGGAAGACAGGAAACAACACCGAGGTAGATCACACTCCCGGAACAGAAACAAATCTCGAAACCGCAGTAAAAGTCGAGGAAAACGGTACATGTGCTGGTATCACTATCGTTTCGGTGATAAGTGTAAAAAGACAAATGCGTTCCCCCCTGTAACTACCAAGATCCGGAAAACTAGAAAGGCCGTCGGTGTACGCGGCTGGGCTCGGCGGTGCTGAAAATAGCCGCATTTATGTGACTGATAAAGACACAAAAACAAAATTTTTAATTGACACAGGTGCGGATGTGTGCGTTTATCCACGGGCGCGTGTGAAGGGCCGGTCAATTAAAAGTGACTACGAACTATTCGCTGCAAACGGATCGAGCATAAATACATATGGTACAGTTGCTATTAGTCTTAATTTATCGCTAAAACGTGAATTTTTGTGGCGATTCATAGTGGCGGACGTCGACATTCCTATTACAGATATAGATGCATCAACTATTGCAAAAATATTTTTAAATACGTGGATCTCGCGTTATGGCGTACCCTTGAGGGTTACAACAGATCAAGGCCGCCAATTCGAATCCCAATTATTTAAAGAATTAACTTGCGAATTAGGTATAAACCACCTACGCACAACTGCATACCACCCCCAAGCAAACGGCATGGTGGAGCGGTTACACCGGCAATTGAAGGCAGCAATAAAATGCTATCAAAATGAAAATTGGGTGGATTTTCTACCGTTAATTTTACTCGGCATTAGAACGGCCGTAAAAGAAGACCTAAATGCAACAGCGGCAGAAATCGTATTTGGTTCAAATTTGAGATTACCGGGCGAATTTTTCAGTAAACCAACACAAAGAGAAGCAAATTCCGAATTTGTTAACAAATTACGAGAACATATTCGAAAATTAAAACCAACGCCGGGTACTCGACACGGAACGAATAAAGTGTTCATTTTTAAAGAACTTCATTCGTCTCCATACGTTTTCCTGCGAAACGATACAATGAAAATATCCTTGCAACCAACATACGACGGTCCGTATGAAGTGAAAGAGCGCGGAGAGAAAACTTTCATTATTAAAATTAACAACAAAATGGTAAAAGTTAGCATCGATCGATTAAAACCAGCTTTTTTTTGGAACAAAGAAATAGATGAAGATTTAACTTCAGATATTTCAGATATTGAACACATTAAAAACGGTAATGTAAATAATAACGTTGAGATCGAGAATTCAAAACATCAAAATAATGAAAAATATAAAACTCGCGCAGGTCGAAAAGTACGTTTCCCGGGCCATTTTCAGGCAGGATTTTCTTAGGAAACCATATATTACTAATAGCTATACGTACAAATAATAATAGTATGCAGTCATTGTACAGAAATTATGGATACAAAAAAAATTATCGATAAACTCTAATGTAATTTAGAAATAATTTAGTTTTAGTTAATTTTTGTTTATAAATAGTAAACACGTTTATTATGTAAATAAAATAAGCAAAAACATCATGTATACACCTAGACCTACCTATTAATAGTAATGTGAATAAAATCAGTATGCAACAAAATATGAATATAATGTTAAGTAGAATTAGATTAATAATAATAAGTATCTAATGGTAAGCAAATATATTATAAATAAAAATAGAATACTTAAATAAAAATTAATTCACATAGTAGCGTAAAATGCTACCTATTCATGTAAAATAAGTTTTTTGTAACCATAGCATTTTTACTGGTAGGAGGGTGATGTAGCGGACGCTATCACATGTAACAAATATTTCTTTTTAAATTAATTTTTCTAAGAGTAAAAAAAATCTCTTCTCTGTAGAAGCATTGGTGACAAGGTTCCTTTGCAGGTAGGGTAATAAAACCCAAAAATAATAACAAGCTGAACTGGTCGATCAGCCGATCACTTGGCAATACCGTTATACGAACAACAGGGGTATAACGGCAAAAAGAGAAAGTCAATCTATCACCAACCCTCGTCGAAAATAGTGTTAAATGTCCGCTACGAAAAGGTGTAAAATAATTGTAAATAATTGTAAATATTCCTTTAAATAGAATTGGTTCAAGTATAGTTAATCGTATTTTTTACGTCGACCTACGTTCCCACAGGAAGGAATTGACTCATACTATGTCCATACAAATTAGTAGCATCCAAATACATAATATAAGAAGTAGGAATAGAGCTGTTATAATCTGGGAGGTGGGGATTGTTAGCGAAATGCATTCTTTCAACGCATTGACTTATACCTCCACGTACACCTTTTTGAAAATGTTTTAACATATCGATGTCGGTTAAAAGTTCTAAATTAATACGAGTGAATTTTAACATGCTATCCCACGAAAGACCTGGTGCAGTGTAATACTGAGCTGGGTCTAAGTCGTAAGTGGTAATACATATGTTTCGGAAATTCTCGAAAACATCTGCTAATAACAGAACGTCTGTTTTTAAGTATAGGTCAGAGTATTCTCCGAGAGTTGAACAAGAGAAAGCATTCCAAACAGTTTTACCTCTTTCATAATCCTCATCGGAAATAGGGAGCGAAGTGAGTTTATCGAAAAAATCGTCTTTCTCTGGAAATGTTGTTTGATCAAGCTTAGAAATATCATTTATGTAGGAATAAGGGAAGACACCTTTCCTACGCACAAGTTGAAAATGTCGCGGATCTGGAAAATACTTTTTCACTTGCACACATTGATCGGAATCGAGTTCTTCCGACAGCTTATCGAGGGAAGAAGCCATGAAACGAAAAGAGTCGAGAAATCTAATCTTTACAAACACATTTTTAGTTAAGTTGTCCGAATCATTTTGAACCGTATCAACTCGTAATAATTTGGTAAAGGAAATGTATTTTTCTTTATTTTGAGCAATAACGTCAAATTTAACATCGTTCGCAGCCATTTCCTTTAGAAACAAGTGACAATCATATCCTGAGAGGTTATGGAAAAAAACAGGTACAAAGTTGGGAAGTTTATAATTTAAATTAAATCTGGAGTGAGCTGCCCCTAATCGAACTTTACCGGTCAAATGACAATGATCTCGCACCTTAACGTCATCGTCCAGAAACGGTTCTTCACAAATATTACAAGAGGTAGCCTCGGAGAAGAGACGTATCTCTTCATCTGACAGGGGTACCATGGGAGCTATGATCTTCAAATATCGGTGATAAATATCGTAAACGTCTTCATCCAAAGTTTTAACAAATTGATTAGCGCAATCGGGTCCCTGATACGATCTGAATTTGGAGAGGGAATCATCGAATGAGCACTTTATCAAGTAAGCAAATGAATGGGGCTGATGTTTGTTCGTAGATGTGGTAGATGTTTTGTTAGGATCAGGAAAGCATGTATGAATAGGTAGTAATACGGTTTCAAAGTCGGCGTATACAACAAAGGGTACTTTGATACGTTTTTGATAATTTTCAAATTTCAAAACATGATTAGGGACCAACCTACCCATCTTATCCATTTTACAATCACCGGTAGGAAGGCTGCTGTACACATGGTTGCAGTCGTAGTGTTGATGACGATGAAGGTGGGCTACGGTGAAGAAATACTGTAAGCAACCGTCACATGAATTTTTGATGTCTTGTTTTGGAAAGTTGTTGAGAAAGTAAACGAGACATATTCTTAATCCAACAGTAATGATTATTTCAATGATCATCGTCGAGCAACAACAGATTGAAGTGTAGTCTTTGCTTGATGGGTGAATAGTAAAGGGGGCCAACTATTTCCCAGATCCACTTTCCATCTTTCAAAACGGACTCGGTTCCGTAGACATTCACAGAGGAACGGTTTTTCGCTTCAAATTTAGGTATCAGTTAATTTCATAGGAAATTGAATGCCCTCGTAGTCCAAAGTGCGCGAATAGTGTGGGTAGGAAGTAGTTCTGTCCGAGTTTGCTTGTGCGGGGAACATAGCCGACGTTATTGCCCACGCAAAGCAGGCTTGATCATCGTTTTTCACATTCACAACCGCCTTCTTCAGAAGAATTTGTTTGGGAAAAGAGATGTAAGAAGACGCTCTCAGCGGATTGTACTTGTTAAAGTTGATTTCGAGGAAAAGAACCCTTTCTAAACTCCATCCTGTAGAAAAAAGTAACGTAATGGAAGATGATGGAAAAAGAAACATTTTGTTAAAATAATTATATACCTGACTCTCGTTCTTGAAACTTTGATGCTTTGGTGTTAAGAATATCGAAGAAATGTTGTAGAAGATTGGAAAGATCGATCTATCGCCTCACAACTTTTTTATTAGTGTTGAAACATTTAATTTCAATCAACTGTTTAGTTTCGTGCACATAACGTCCGAAAACTTCGAAATTTATTTAAAACGCGTCGTGGAGGTGGATCTGATTACGTATTACGCGCAAACATTTGTCAAGAATATCACTGAAAAAGTCGGTATACGAAAGATGGTATTTCGTAGACGTGATACGAAACGAAGCAATTCTGTTGGTGAAAGCAGAGGTAAGGAAACTGATTCCCTCCTCTAGAGGTGAGCAACACTTTTTCTTATGTTGTATGGTGCGTAGGTGACCGTTGTAGGAAGACTGAGGAACATAAATTATACAGGTTTCACACCACCGGTCAGAAGAGGTAGAAGGTGTAACAACCTTCAGTTTTTTAGTCGGTACAGACGACTTAGGATCGCGCTGTGCCCGTTTACGACACGAAGTTCTTCGATGTCTGTTTAAATTGTCAGATCGCGTAAAGGATTTATCGCAGTTCGGACAACGAATCATATCGGTTATTAGGTGTGGAGAGATCTCGACAAAAACTGAGGATTACCGTGTGCGTAGTAGACTTAAAGATGTATGGAAATTGGGAGGAGTGGGAAAAAATGGAAACGGTGAGGGTATTAAGAGAGGGGTTGAAGATATTTAAAAGAGCATTCGGAGGAAACGATTGATAAGTTCAGAAGTCCTAGTAGAGAGAGGTATAAAGAGTATATACAGAGGAAACGATTAAGTAAAATGGCTGAACAGATACAAGGTGTTCAAGGTGATTTACCATTGCATAATCTGGATGATTCTGATCTGTCAGCGGTGTTGGACGAGTTTTTCAACAATGAGAAATCGATGACAACAGCAGTCGATGGAGGAAATGTAGTCAGCGAAACAGCGATAGAGCCTGTGGCGAGTACATCGCGAACGATATCAGGAGGTGGTAAAGGTATAGTCATGAAGCCGAAGAAGCGGACGTATAATAGGAAGATGTTGGGTGGGGCGTTTGAATACCCGAAGTTGGTGGAACAAGTAGGAGAAGCGACGAAGGCTATACACCGCGAAAAACTGAAAAGAGAGGCTGAAATGAAGGAACAGGAAATGAAGAAGGCTTCTTTGATAGAACAAATTCAAAAGAAAGAGAAGGAGTTGGAGGACATGAAAAGAACTTTAGAAAACTGTGATATATGGACTATAGAAAATCGAAAGCGTGTGGAAGAGATGGAAAATAAAATGGTTGACTTACATACACATATTAATGAAAAATTTAAGTTTTAATGTAAAAAGGATAATAAAATAAAAATTGTATTATAAAGTGATTTTTCTTTTAATAATTCGTTATAAAAGATGGTAGTGTTGTATTAAAAAAGAATATCTACACAAGTTTTAGTAGGGGAGTCATGAAAGATATACTTTTACAAAAAAATTGGTACATCTTACATGAGGTAGGAGCATGTTACAAAGAGTTACGTTATAGATGTAGTGAATCTTTTGGAAGCGAAGAAGTCTTCTGCTGAATGATGGGAAGGTGTGGATATTTATAGGAGTTTAAAGGAGTGGGGTGTGAGTGGAGCGAAAAGTTTTGGAGGAGGAAAAAAGCGAGAATCGTTGGAGTAGTTAATATAGAACGAATATTAAGTTATACAAGGAGCAGTGGTCTAAGCAGCATGGGATTCGTTTGTAGAACATCATGGTTCGAGAACCGTTCGTTATCAGAATTGATTAGTGGTAGAGGAGTCGATAGACTACCTATATTATATTGCACAGACTTCGGTGTAGATATATGTGAGGATGAGTGGGTACAATCATGGCGATCAGGTTTGAATATTCCTAACAATTACAGACAGTTTCTACCTGTGAAGAGTATTGTTAAACGTATATGAAAATACAACGCTGCTCTTGTGTAACAGTTGTTACATGGAAGACGATGTAGGGGAGGAGGTTTGTAAATGTGTGGATGTAGTGTTCGTTTTCATATTACACCTTCACGGGAGACACCATCATCATTGTTACGAATGCGGAAGACCACTGACAACAGGAGATATGTGTGATGAAAGTATACTACAGCCAGGCTTTAAGGGAGAGTCATCGACAAACATAAAATTACAGCTTGCAGAATTATTGTTAGGTTGTGGTAAAAGTGACAGATATAAACGTTGTAGACTGAAAATTTCTATTTAAAATTATAATGAGTAGATTATGCTTAAGTAAAATTGGGTAAAATTGTCTATGTATACGATTTATTTTCATCTGTTTGCTTAGCATTAGTAATTCCCCTCTATATTCTTACGCTCCCAAAGTCTAGTATCATCTACTGATAAAGGTTAAACTAAACCACTTACGTACCCATTATTAAGTATGGCACTTAATATTCAGCATTCATAAACGTTTTAAAAATGTAAAACAAGTTCTGTGTTGTGTGTATTGATAATACAAGTTTTTAAAAACGAATAAGTTGTTTTTTTAAGAGAAGTAAACGAGCATACTGCATTCGACGGGTCGTTGATAAAGTGATATTATTCTCCAGTTAATTGTTAAGTTGTGTCAAAACTTTATGTTGACTTTGGTTATTAATTTACTAGTATTTTTCTTTTAGTAATGTTGTTATAACATATCTGTAGCACACTTTGGAAACGAAAATTATGTATGAGATCACTGTGTTATAGATTGGATTAAAAATTAAAAAGAAGGATGTAGTTATAAAAGGTTTATTAATATTATTATTCAATTAATGATAACATAACTAATTCTAAACTTATAATACATAACTAATTCTAAACTTATAATACATAACTAATTCTAAACTTATAATTATATTAGTATAAAATAACTTAAAATCTACTTAAAATGAAAAGTTGACTTAGTCGGTGTGGAAGTTCGAGACCCATAGCAGACAGCCGCTGAACCTGAACCTACAAACGTAAAATGACAGCTTGCAAAATTATTGATAGGTATGAACGTTGCGGTAGGTCTTCTCGAAATGATTGTATATGAGGTTGTTTATTTAAAAGTTAAAGTAGTGTAGTGTAACTTACCTAGGCCAACGTGATCGTCAAAAACTTCTTACCCTTCGTTGTGTTGAAAAGCCAGGTCTTGCCAAAAATGACAAATTGTACTCTGGTACGGGTTTACCATTAGAGGAACAAGGTTAAATAAAACACAATGAATTCATTCCTACTTTTTAATCCAAAATCAAAATCAAATGTAAATTTGGAAATGAGAGTGTCAGACTCAGCCTGTGGCTAGCGTGGAAAAAGAGCCTGACAGAGAAAACCACGATCTCAGCCACTCAAAGATTTAAAAACAAATTCAAATAAACATAAAAATCAAAAAATATCAAATTCCAGTGAATCACATATAAATCAAATATCCAATGTAGAAATAAATTCAGATAAAACACAAATAAATAAAACTATCAAATATAAAAAAAATAAGTTCCAGTGAAACACATGTAAATCAAAATATCAAATACAAACATTATATTCAAATAAAACCACAGGTAAATCGAATTCCAGTAAAATTGTAAATCAAAAAATATCAAATGTAAAAATCAATTCAAGTAAAACACAGGTAAATCAAATTCTAGTAAAATTGTAAATCAAAATATCAATGTAAAAATCAATTCAAGTAAAACACAGGTAAATCAAATTCTAGTAAAATTGTAAATCAAAATATCAATGTAAAAATCAATTCAAGTAAAACAGGTAAATCAAAATATTAAATTCAAATAAAATGGTAAATCCAAATATCAATGCAAAAATAAAATCAAGAAAAACACAAGTAAATCAAAATGTCAAATCCAAGTAAAATAATAAATCAAAATATCCAGGTAAAAATAAGTTCCAGTGTAGCACAAGTAAATCAAAAAAATATATCCAATGCAAAAAAAAATAAAATCAAGTAGAACACATAAAAATCAAAATATCCAGTGCAAAAATAAAATCAGGTAAAACATGTAAATTGCAGGGTAAAACCAACACAAAATAAAATGCACATAAAAATAAAATCAATAAGAAAATTCAATAAAACACATAAAAATCAGGGTACACAAAAACACATAAAAGGGTAAAAACACAATAAGACAAAAACCAAATAAAATGTATGAAAAATAATCAATAAGAAATTGTTGTAAACATAATTAAAAATTCTCAAATATAATGAGATCAAAAACAACTTGGAAAAGATAAATTCAATTTTGTAGTTTTCAGGCTCAACAAAAATGAAAAATAATTTGTGTAATAAAATTTAGAAACTTATGAAAAATTTACAAAATGTAAAACACCCAAATTTTATTATAATTTCCGAATGTTTGATAAATTTTGACACAATTTGAAATTCAATCCCTACAAACAGCAGCACATTTTAAAACCAAAAACATATTTGTTAGTTAATTTAGGGGTCTGGAGTCCCTAAGGAAGCAATCCAGATAACGATGATCGTTGGAACGCATCGGGCTACACGACTAAATGTTTGTTTGCATTTTTATCTAATCTAGAATCCTATTGTTGGACCGAGACATCATCGATAAACTATCAATATAACAAAAGCCCCTGTTATACTCCCATCAACGTCCACACGGGAGAAAATATTAGTACTTACAACAAGGCATTTCATACTTAGATTGAACCACAAAATGTTTACCCCTTTCGAAAATATACACAAATTATAAAAGTTGAAAATTGAAATATTAATGTTAAGCCTGAAAAAAAATTTTTAAGTGAAATAATTTTTAAAATATAATTTAGTAAGATTTACCTGAATTGAAATTATTTTAAAAATGTAAATTAATTAATTTAATATGATTTACCTGAATTGAAATTATTTTAAAATTGTAGTTTATTTAATTTAGAGAGATTTACCTGAATTGAAATTATTTTAAAAACAAAATAGTTTATTTAATTTAGTGAGATTTACCTGAATTGCAAATATATATAAAAAAAAATTAGTTTATTTAATTTAGTGAGATTTACATTAATGGAAATTAATTAAAAAAAATTTATAAACAATTGAACAATATTTCTATAATTATAAAAGAAAATAATAAAAAGTGAAATTAAATTTGAAACAATTAAAATTATAAAAATGATAAAACAAAAAAAAATATTAATTTAAAATAATAAAATAATTATCATAACTGTAAGAAATGTTAGCAATTTATAATAAAAAGTGAAATTAAATTTAAAACAATTGAAATTTTAAAATTGTAAAAATAAAATTATTATTTCAAATAATTATCCTACCTGATAGGAAATGTTAATCCAGTTTGGAACAAAAGTTTACAAACAAAGAAAATACACAAACAACACAAAATACAAAATAAACGTATAAGATAAGTTTTACACCCGGATTTCAAAATCTGAATCTGAATCTGAATATGAATCTGAATCTGAATATATCGAATTGAATTGGATGAATTGAATGCCTTAAAAATCACCTCGCAGCCCTTTTAAAGACTCGCACTAATACGTCATCAAAACCAATCGAACCCACGCCGCATCTAAGAAAAATTCCCACAGGAAATCGATCTACGAGACAAGTACCAAAATTTTAACTAAACGAGAACATGTCTCACGTCAGCTCAAGAGTATTTATGGTTATTACACCCCATGTGTGCGAAACGCCTGAACACCAATAGTAAAACTATGCAGACCACACAGAAACAAAAAAAAAAAACATGTGGTTGTTTAGTTTATTTTACTCACGTAAAATGCAGGCAAATATTCAGAAAGCTATCAGAAAATTTAACAAATAATTTTGTAATACCATGATCGAAAAACTATAAAAAAAAAATTTTTTTTTTTTTAAAGAAGCGTGCGTAAAATATTTAAAGGATTAAAGATGACCATCGGATACCACAGAACGCCCCTTTGAAGATTGGTTTGGAGATGCAGATGGTAATCTGTCAGTGAGAAACCGGTCTTCAATTTTGAGATTCGCACGCGCAACAGAAAAGGGTAATTTTGGCTACAGGAAAAGAAACAGTTACAGAAGAGTGGAAAACGAAACAAAAGGTCGATATTGTTGATAATAGCCAATGATGGTGTCATCTGTTAAAACTTCTGGTTGAACCAATTTGGGTAATTGTTGTGGAGAATCTATGAAACCTTGAAGTGAGAAAAGCAATGGTTGGAGAAAAGAGTCATTGATTTGATGTTCACATGCAAATTATTGAGATAGTCAAGTTCGAGAAATCCAGCTATATAATCAGAGGTACGAGATACTACTACTGGTTGATTGTCGGAAGTTTAAGAAGTATCAATTAAACCAGGAGGGAAACGGGACAAAGTCTCAGCAACGATGTTATCACGACCTGGGACATGTTCAATTTCAAAATCAAATTCATTTAAGTACATCTTCCATCTGGTTAAACGATCATTTAGAAGACGACATTGTTTTAGGAATTTCGAAGCATGATGGTCAGTTCTGACAATTAGTTTATGTACAAGAATGAATATTCGGAATTTCTTTAGACCGGAAATGATGGCTTCGGTTTTATCAGGGTCAATAAGGACGCCCCTACTTGTTAAAATATGGTCGAGAAATTTACCTTCTTGTTTAAGAAAATTCGATTTTTCTAAGTTGAGGGTCATGTTGGCTTCTTTTAATTTTGAAAACAGCTGTTGTGAATGGTGGAGATGCTCAGTGAAAAAGATGTAAATACAACAAGCAAATCCTCGACATTTTGGAATATGAAAGATTGTAATTCAGGACCCAAAATAAAATTCATGGCACGGTAAATGAACCAACAGAAGTTTTTAAACCAAAAGGAAGGACTTGAAAAGTGTATGACTTTTTTAAATGGACTGGTATCGTGTAATTGAATATGATGAAAATACTTATTGGTTCCTACAGGGTTTTTATTGAAGATGATTTGGTATTTAATTAAAAATTGGAGTGAATCTGATTTCTGGAATTCTGGTATGTGATGAAGGGTCTCAACTTTTTGAACAAAATCCTCACGGGTATTCATATTGAAGCAAAGTCAAATGGAACAGAAAT
Organism: Agrilus mali; assembly: GCA_029378335.1. NCBI lineage: Eukaryota > Metazoa > Arthropoda > Insecta > Coleoptera > Buprestidae > Agrilus > Agrilus mali. The sequence goes on from CM055660.1 coordinate 16,319,629, forward strand.
AGAAGAACACATCTCAAAGGTTTCAAAGTGTTGTTTACTGTTTCGTTGGAAGGATATTCTACAGAAGAATGTTGTAAAGACTGGGTAGTACTCAAAAATAAATATTGAAAAACTATCAGAAATACGATTAATGACAAGGGAATTAGTGGTGAAATCTATTTTAATATGATTCAAATGGGGCCAATCAATACCAAGGATAACTGGTCGAACTAACTTCTTGACTACTAGAAAAACACGAGAAAATGACGTAGTTACACTAGGTTTTTTGGCAAATGCCAGAACAATACATTTCCAATCAATACTACCGCAAGGGTCCAAGTTGTGTCCAGTTGAAAGGGTTGGTTGATGTAGAGCACTATGTCTGAGAGTACTCTGATGAGTGGGTTGAAAGTCAAACCTGAGTTGTTCACAGGAAGCGCCCCTGGACTCTTGTCAGTACTCATGCTGGCAGAAAAGTAAAACAACAGCAGTACGATCGTAAAGAACAAAACAAAATGTGAAAAATAAAATTTGATAACTCTTTTGTTCCTCAAAATGACCCGACCAAAGTACATTATCCTGGTCACGGCACCAAAATCTGTAGTGTAACTTACCTAGGCCAACGTGATCGTCAAAAACTTCTTACCCTTCGTTGTGTTGAAAAGCCAGGTCTTGCCAAAAATGACAAATTGTACTCTGGTACGGGTTTACCATTAGAGGAACAAGGTTAAATAAAACACAATGAATTCATTCCTACTTTTTAATCCAAAATCAAAATCAAATGTAAATTTGGAAATGAGAGTGTCAGACTCAGCCTGTGGCTAGCGTGGAAAAAGAGCCTGACAGAGAAAACCACGATCTCAGCCACTCAAAGATTTAAAAACAAATTCAAATAAACATAAAAATCAAAAAATATCAAATTCCAGTGAATCACATATAAATCAAATATCCAATGTAGAAATAAATTCAGATAAAACACAAATAAATAAAACTATCAAATATAAAAAAAATAAGTTCCAGTGAAACACATGTAAATCAAAATATCAAATACAAACATTATATTCAAATAAAACCACAGGTAAATCGAATTCCAGTAAAATTGTAAATCAAAAAATATCAAATGTAAAAATCAATTCAAGTAAAACACAGGTAAATCAAATTCTAGTAAAATTGTAAATCAAAATATCAATGTAAAAATCAATTCAAGTAAAACACAGGTAAATCAAATTCTAGTAAAATTGTAAATCAAAATATCAATGTAAAAATCAATTCAAGTAAAACAGGTAAATCAAAATATTAAATTCAAATAAAATGGTAAATCCAAATATCAATGCAAAAATAAAATCAAGAAAAACACAAGTAAATCAAAATGTCAAATCCAAGTAAAATAATAAATCAAAATATCCAGGTAAAAATAAGTTCCAGTGTAGCACAAGTAAATCAAAAAAATATATCCAATGCAAAAAAAAATAAAATCAAGTAGAACACATAAAAATCAAAATATCCAGTGCAAAAATAAAATCAGGTAAAACATGTAAATTGCAGGGTAAAACCAACACAAAATAAAATGCACATAAAAATAAAATCAATAAGAAAATTCAATAAAACACATAAAAATCAGGGTACACAAAAACACATAAAAGGGTAAAAACACAATAAGACAAAAACCAAATAAAATGTATGAAAAATAATCAATAAGAAATTGTTGTAAACATAATTAAAAATTCTCAAATATAATGAGATCAAAAACAACTTGGAAAAGATAAATTCAATTTTGTAGTTTTCAGGCTCAACAAAAATGAAAAATAATTTGTGTAATAAAATTTAGAAACTTATGAAAAATTTACAAAATGTAAAACACCCAAATTTTATTATAATTTCCGAATGTTTGATAAATTTTGACACAATTTGAAATTCAATCCCTACAAACAGCAGCACATTTTAAAACCAAAAACATATTTGTTAGTTAATTTAGGGGTCTGGAGTCCCTAAGGAAGCAATCCAGATAACGATGATCGTTGGAACGCATCGGGCTACACGACTAAATGTTTGTTTGCATTTTTATCTAATCTAGAATCCTATTGTTGGACCGAGACATCATCGATAAACTATCAATATAACAAAAGCCCCTGTTATACTCCCATCAACGTCCACACGGGAGAAAATATTAGTACTTACAACAAGGCATTTCATACTTAGATTGAACCACAAAATGTTTACCCCTTTCGAAAATATACACAAATTATAAAAGTTGAAAATTGAAATATTAATGTTAAGCCTGAAAAAAAATTTTTAAGTGAAATAATTTTTAAAATATAATTTAGTAAGATTTACCTGAATTGAAATTATTTTAAAAATGTAAATTAATTAATTTAATATGATTTACCTGAATTGAAATTATTTTAAAATTGTAGTTTATTTAATTTAGAGAGATTTACCTGAATTGAAATTATTTTAAAAACAAAATAGTTTATTTAATTTAGTGAGATTTACCTGAATTGCAAATATATATAAAAAAAAATTAGTTTATTTAATTTAGTGAGATTTACATTAATGGAAATTAATTAAAAAAAATTTATAAACAATTGAACAATATTTCTATAATTATAAAAGAAAATAATAAAAAGTGAAATTAAATTTGAAACAATTAAAATTATAAAAATGATAAAACAAAAAAAAATATTAATTTAAAATAATAAAATAATTATCATAACTGTAAGAAATGTTAGCAATTTATAATAAAAAGTGAAATTAAATTTAAAACAATTGAAATTTTAAAATTGTAAAAATAAAATTATTATTTCAAATAATTATCCTACCTGATAGGAAATGTTAATCCAGTTTGGAACAAAAGTTTACAAACAAAGAAAATACACAAACAACACAAAATACAAAATAAACGTATAAGATAAGTTTTACACCCGGATTTCAAAATCTGAATCTGAATCTGAATATGAATCTGAATCTGAATATATCGAATTGAATTGGATGAATTGAATGCCTTAAAAATCACCTCGCAGCCCTTTTAAAGACTCGCACTAATACGTCATCAAAACCAATCGAACCCACGCCGCATCTAAGAAAAATTCCCACAGGAAATCGATCTACGAGACAAGTACCAAAATTTTAACTAAACGAGAACATGTCTCACGTCAGCTCAAGAGTATTTATGGTTATTACACCCCATGTGTGCGAAACGCCTGAACACCAATAGTAAAACTATGCAGACCACACAGAAACAAAAAAAAAAAACATGTGGTTGTTTAGTTTATTTTACTCACGTAAAATGCAGGCAAATATTCAGAAAGCTATCAGAAAATTTAACAAATAATTTTGTAATACCATGATCGAAAAACTATAAAAAAAAAATTTTTTTTTTTTTAAAGAAGCGTGCGTAAAATATTTAAAGGATTAAAGATGACAATCGGATACCACAGTAGAATGGAGTGGAAAGAAGAAACGTAGTTGTTCGATGTAGACGGAGTAAGATGGAAGACACAAAGCGCGTGAATTCAAATTTGAATACATAGACATAGAAGAACGGGTACAGGTATATGTAAAATAGTCATGTGTGTGTGATATCGACGAATGTCGGTTACGATGATAAAGTTGTTGACGTATGCATTAAACAAAAGAACGCAGGTGTCTGCGTGTACGTATTAGTAAAAAAGGTAAGTGTTCAACGTCGAGCTAATGCTGCGTCTGCAAATCACATTTGCTATTTAAGCGATCACCTCTTTCTCTACAACACCATTCATTCTCCAACTATTACCTTATGAGAACATGGTGTTTACAAACCAAGCGCAATGTACACTCCTCCAAAAGAATTACTCCTTGCCTGGACATGCTACCATCGTTGTCCAACCGTTTCGTCAAGTCTTACAATCCACTGCTACTACAAAGTTTCAGTGCCAACGGTGTCTTTACCTGAGTCAGCACACAGAAGGCTTTGTTTGCTTTCCATGTCGCATTATGGAACCCCTTCAGTACTGTGTTAGCTGTAAAATTTATTTGATGAATGTGTTGAATCGAACTTGTTCTAATTGTAGACAAGAATACCCCTGTCATAAGACTGGTATGTTTCATCAGTCCTCGCAGTATCATGCCTTGCAGTGCTACATTTGTACATCATGGTACGAGAGAGAACAGGCTCGTCATGACCTAGACGGTTACTCTACCGAAGAGTTCACAACACTCTAATCGTCTTCCTCTCCATTCTAAGGCGTTAACTATTTATGTCTATTATGATGCAATCATCTTTTACTTAGCTATCCATTTCAATATCTTCTTTTCCCTTCCCTTTCCCTTCCTTTTTAAACATTTATGACCTTGACCCACTTTCCGTTGGAATACAACAACTGTTACGTCACAATTAATTCACATTTCAATCGTTACAAATCAATATCCTCTCACTCACTTTTCTGTTCCAGAAGCTTTACAAGGCGAAATCTATACATAGAGCAGATACTATAAAATATTCAAGTGTATATACCTTTTATATATGTAATTATTAATCGAGTCAATGTTCATCGGTTCACGTGTATCGAAATATTGTTTAAACAATAAGCGTGTGTGTGTACTCGTTGTCGGTTGTATAGATGCTAGGTAAAATTGCTTTGTGTTAGCGTATATGTATAACTGTAGGTGTTCACCGTCGACGACAAGTGATGTCTGTATGTGATGAACTGAACTTACACATGTAAAATGATAGCTTGCAGAATTATTGGTAGGTATGAATGTTGTGGTAGGTTATCTCGAAAACAAAAGTTAAAGTAGTATGTGTATATGTGTGTGTATATATGTATGTATGTATACATATTAGCAACAAAAGTAACGTGGAGCTAATGCCGCGTCTGCAATTTGCTCGATGTAGACGGAGTAAGATGGAAGACGTAAAGCGCGTGAATTCAAATTTGAATACATAGACATAGAAGAACGGGTACAGGTATATGTAAAATAGACATGTGTGTGTGATATCGACGAATGTTGATTACGATGATAAAGTTGTTGACGTATGCATTAAACAAAAGAACGCAGGTGTGTGTGTGTACGTATTAGTAAAAAAGGTAAGTGTTCAACATCGAGCTAATGCTGCCTCTGCAATTCATATTTGCTCGATGTAGACGTCATCCTCTCTTCCTCTGAGCGTGAACCTGTTAATACATAATGTTACGTCACAATTAATTCACATTTCAATAATGTTACGTCATCCTCTCTTCCTCTGAGCGTGAACCTGTTAATACATAATGTTACGTCACAATTAATTCACATTTCAATAATGTTACGTCATCCTCTCTTCCTCTGAGCGTGAACCTGTTAATACATAATGTTACGTCACAATTAATTCACATTTCAATAATGTTACGTCATCCTCTCCTCCTTTGAGCGTGAAGCTGTTATCCCCCCCTACTCCTGATATTTTTAATTCTATCTTGTTGATTTGAATTATAACATTTACTATTTGTAGTCGATTTAATTTTTCAGTTACGCTTCTGTGTTTTAATAATTTATCTACATATATTACCACTCCATCAGATCTGTTTATTTCGCTTTTATTTGAATACACCTCGTATCCTTCCATGTCTATAAACATCTCATTACTTCCCAATAACCATGCTTCAGTACAAATTACCACATTTGGTTTATTTTTAAAAATGGAGATTAGTATTTTAAGTTTTATCTTATTTTGTCTTATGCTCCTAATGTTGGTCATAAGTATATTTATTCCCTTATACTCTACTGATTTTGAGAAGCTAGTGACATTATAAAATTCTATTTCTTGTGCTATGATGTCTTTAGTATGTAGCAGAATGTTTATTTAAGATTGAATTTATACCATCTGGGCCAGCAGGCAGTGTGTCGCAAAGAGATCTTAGTTTTCCCAATATATCAATCACAGATAATTCAACCTGATCAACATCATAAGAATTTTGTTGATCATATTTCGATTCAGACAAAGTATGAAGAGGAGGAGGGGCCCCGCAAGCCAGACCAACAGTTTGAAAGGATGCAGCGAAATACGAAGCGAACAATTCTACTCTATCAAAAATGTTGTCAGTACTAGTATCGTCAAGTGTGTAGCAGTTCCCAACCCCACTCGTAGAATTAACGTGATTCCAAAATGCCCTACTATCCGTATTAATATTATTTTCTAAACTGATAAAATAGTCACTCTTTAATTTAGCCGTCAATGATTTACAGTAGGATCTTTTAGCCCGAAAGTTCTCAAGATCAATAACATTATAAGTCTGTTTAAATTTACTATGTAAGATTTTTTTGAGTTTAATGCTTTTTATCAATTCAGAGTTGAACCATGGTGGGAATGAGCCACTTGAGGGACGCCGTTGTGGAGTAGCACATGCAATAGTTTCGTATAAAGTTTATAAAATACATCCACTATCTTATCCACAGAGTTCAAGCCTTCAAACAATTTATTCCAATCGACTTTATTCAATTTTTCATTAATCAAAACATAATTAGCCTTTCTGAAATTAAAACGTGGTCTTCGGGCTTGGCCTAGGCTCACATCCCTATTATTATTTACATCAAATTCAAAGTTTAAAGATGGGTGGCAGTTCTCAACAGTAAACAGTGGGTCCATGCGCACATCACATCGCAGTCCATAAACAGTACCAACAACAATGTCCACACACATGCAAACACCTTTGTAGCACAGCAGCAGTTTCTCTCACAATCCTAGAGTTGCTGTGGCCCCTGATCCGAATATAGCCCTCATGAAAGAACCAGGAATGCTCAGGTACATTGAAATCACCTATAATGACTAATTCCTCATCAGTAAAGCGCTCATCTATGTTATATCTATGATAAATGTTTGAGACTACGCGCGCTACCGAACAACCTGTACAGCACAGCTGCGACTGCGCTAACTACGAGGCAGAGCGAACAGTAGTTCTCGATAGTTTTCGAGTAATTACGTTTAATCTATGATCACGTTTATGTACTGTTCTGACATCAACTTTTTCTGTAAATGTTAATGGTTAACGAATCAAATATAACAAAAATCACTTGGCTAAGTTTTCACAGAATTTAGTGATAAAGAACTAAACATATATTTCGGCCAAAGGCCATTATCAAGAGTACAGAGTAGATTATACTAAAATTAAATTACATGTTCAACAATATATATATATATATGGGTTCAAATAGACAAACACATTATTACGAATATAATATAGATTTGTACAACATTATGTTAATTACAAGAATTCGGTATTACCGATATAATTATCCTAATGCACTACATAAGGTTAAATGGTAATGAGGTTAGTTAAAATTAATAATACGAAGACAATTTATATTGCGTTTTTAGGTCTAATAAAGAAAATGTTTACCTGTATGAAATATTTAAAAATTGATTATTAGAAAAGTAATAATAAAGGCGAATTTGAGGAGCATAATTCTGTTTGATTGTTTACTATAGCTTTTTCATTATGAATGGCTTTTCTTATTTCTAAATTTTCCAATACATTCAATTTTTGGCCTTTAGGTTCTTTGTGTAATATTTTTATATTATTTTCGGTAAAGTTGTGGTTATGGGTTATACAATGATCAGCCATACCAGTAGATGGTATTTTCTTTTTTATGCTATGTGTACCTATTTTTTATCGCCATACCCGATTGTCCAATGTAGATGGCTTCGCAATCATTACATTGTATTTGATAGATTCCACTATGAATTAGGACCTCTCTTTTGCTTTTGTTGTTTACCAAAATATTGTTGAGTTTTTGTTTGTTCATTACTATGACTTTTAAATTTAGGGGTTTAAGTTTATTTTTTATGTAATCCGTTGTTGTTGGTATATAATTTAGATAGCAAAATAAATTATCTGGTTTTTCTTTTTGATAGTTGTAGTATAGCTTATTACGGGTTAGTTGTTTTTGTTTACGTCTCAAAATGTAATCTATTAAGTTCACGTTGTAACCGTTATTGAAAGCATTTTTTTAATTGTATTTAGTTCTTTTTTGAAATTTTCTTTACTGAGAGGGACATTAATTAATCTAAAAATAAGAGAGTGGAATACTGTGTGTTTTATATTTTTTGACTGAATTGAACATGCTGGTATGACTACGTCTGTTGTTGTTGGTTTCCTAAAAATGCTAAAATCTAAACAATTGTTTGGTTTTCGACTGACGGATAGGTCTAAAAAATTCAATGTTTTGTTGAAATCTAATTCCATTGTGAATTGTATGTTTTTATTGAAGGAATTTAACAGGTTGAGGAAATTCGACAATTGTCTATTACTATCTGACCATATGCAAAAAACGTCATCCACATATCGCCACCATGTTGTTATGTTTTTTATTAGTGGATTTTTACTATTAAAGAGTTTGGTTTCGAAATCAGCCATGAAAATTTCGGCAAGGACGGGTTAGAGAGGAGAACACATCGGGAGCTCTTCGCATTGTTTATAAAATTTATTATTCAAATTTAGATAGCTTTGTTCTACGCATAAATTAATAATATTAAAAATTCAATTTTTTCTGTTGGATTGAAGGAACTGTTGTTGATTAGGGTAGATAAGATATTTTTAAGGTCCAAAACTGGGATGGAAGTAAACAGACTAGTCACATCGAACGAGACTAAGATGCTATTAATAGTTAATTCTATATCTTTTACTTTATTGATAAAATTGAGGGAGTTTTTAACATTATAAGTAGAATTGCACGGAAAATTATATAATAATAGTTTATTTGCGAGTTTACAAAGTTTATAAGTAGGAGCTAAGGTGAAAGAGACAACTGGCCGTAGTGGATTATTTGTCATGAATTTTTGGTAGTCCATAAATAACTGGTGCTGAAGGATTCATTATTTTGAAGTAAAATTTTGATTTTTTATCGATCAGATTAGGTGAATTGTTTAAAATGTTTATAACTTCTTTTTGAAAACGAGCTGTAGGGTATGTAGTTAAGGGAATGAACGTTGTATTGTCCGATAGTAAATCATTTAATTTATTATTGTATTCATCTCGTTTCATAATGACTGTGGTGTTTCCCTTGTCTGCTTTACTGATCACTAAATCAAATTCTTTACATTTCTTTTTGATGTCTTTTATTAAGACCTCCTTAGATGAGCATTTTTTACTAGATCGACGTTTTTTAAAACGTTTTTCTAGGTGGTTGCTTAGATCATGTTTTAAATTACTTATAGTGTTAGTATCATCATTGATTTTTCTTAATGCTAATTCTGTATGAACCCCCAATAGTTCAAAATATTTAGAAAAAAAGGTTATGTCTGGGCTATATTTTAGTCCTTTATTTAACAAATCTATCTCATTCTGGGTAAAAGAGACATTGGACAGATTGACTGTTCTATGAAAAAACTTAAAGGAGCTATATTGATTGTCTACTGAAACAGTTGTTTTATCAATTACCTGTTTTTGGCGAAGACCGGTCAATTTTTTGAGTTGTCTGATATACTGTTGGTGGACTTCTTTTCTGACATGTAGGTAGGCCTTTTCCATAATGCTGTCCCAGATGATGTTGTGGAACCTTTGAATCATTCGAGTATGCATGAACATCAGGTGCTCTCCCAGATTTTGTTGTCAAATGTGCCACTTTTTCACTTCAAGATCTAACCATAGTTGTTTTGCTGATTGGACCGCTTTCGTTGCTTCTCAATCAATATAGCTCCTTTAAGTTTTTTGATAGAACAGTCAATCTGTCCAATGTCTCTTTTACCCAGAATGAGATAGATTTGTTAAATAAAGGACTAAAATATAGCCCAGACATAACCTTTTCTTCTAAATATTTTGAACTACTGGGGGTTCATACAGAATTAGCATTAAGAAAAATCAATGATGATACTAACACTATAAGTAATTTAAAACATGATCTAAGCAACCACCTAGAAAAACGTTATAAAAAACATCGATCTAATAAAAAATGCTCATCTAAGGAGAAGGCCTTAATAAAAGACATCAAAAAGAAATGTAAAGAATTTGATTTAGTGATCAGTAAAGCAGACAAAGGAAACACCACAGTCATTATGAAACGAGATGAATACAATAATAAATTAAATGATTTACTATCGGACAATACAACGTTCATTCCCTTAACTACAGACCCTACAGCTCGTTTTCAAAAAGAAGTTATAAACATTTTAAACAATTCACCTAATCTGATCGATAAAAAAATCAAAATTTTACTTCAAAATAATGAATCCTTCAGCACCAGTTATTTATGGACTACCAAAAATTCATAAGACAAATAATCCACTACGTCCAATTGTTTCTTTCACCTTAGCTCCTACTTATAAACTTTGTAAATTCGAAAATAATATAATTCTAATTTATCTATGATTCTAATGATATCTCCACATCACTCTCCCCTAAATAAATTATTTGTATAAAATTTAAGAAAGGAAAAAAGAAAATTTACATGAAATGAAATATGGTGTACAAAGTTAACTTAACATTCCACAAAATATGATCAACGAAACATATGGTTCTTGTCGAGATTGATAGAAACTTTCTTAGTGTATGTGGGTTCGATACCATTTGTTGGATCACCTCCCCCCGGAGGCTGGTAATGTAGTCACACTGAGAAGACGATGGAGTGATAAGATCTGGATGTGTGGGTGTGGTTGTTTGTATAGATGGTTGAATAGGCTGAAGTCGTTGTTTATGACGGCTTACTTTTGGTCTCTGGCAGTGGAGGCAATTGCGTGCCCAGTGTGTTTCATCCTTATTCATGGATGGCCTAACATATCGTTGAGCGATGATTTTGTTTGTGATACGGCCACTCGGGTGCGCCAAATTATGGAAAGCATCAAAAACTTATCGTCGAAGGGGTTGTGGTAGGAATGGTCGGATGTCATATTGGGAAACGTCGCAATAAATTCCTTGATGGTGAGTACCATACGTTAACTTCTGTAACTTGAGTGATGTAGTATTGCTTGTAAGTATGTTTAGAAGTTCGTCGTCGGTAGCCTGTGATTGTGATAATTCATTGAAGTCGATTATCGTAGGTATTCTGATGGCATCCACACGAGACAGGGCGTCTGCTACGCTGTTATCAGACCCACTTACGTATTGGATGTTGGTTGTGAATTGACTAATGAATGCAAGTTGTCGGGCTTGACGAGGTGAAGATTTGTCCGAACGCTGTTTGTAAGCATACATCAGTGTTTTGTGGTCAGTACGAATTATAAATTCTCTACCTTCCAACCAGTGTCAGAAATATTTTATAGCTTCATACACAGCTGTTAATTCTTTGTGTTAAGTACTATAATTCTTTTGGGCTGGAGATAATTTTTGTGAATAAAATCCTAATGGTTCCCATGTGTAATTAGTATTTTGTTCCAAAGTTGCGCCGAGGGCAGTGTTCGAAGCATCTGTAGTCAACCGTAATTCAGCAGGTATTGGATAAACTAGTAGTGTAGCTTCTGCAAGTTGCTTTTTTATAGTTTCGAATGCGGCTTTGGAAGAATCAGTCCAAGGCACAGGGCGCTGGTCGTTTTTTCTAGATTCCTTTAGCATCTCGTGTAAGGGTGCTTGTGTCATGGCAGCATCTTTAATGTAGCGCCTGTAAAAATTTATGGCTCGAAGGAATCGCCTCAGCTCCACTAATGTTTAGGGTTGTTTGAACTCCAAAAGGGCTTGCACTCGATCTGGCAGAGGTAATGAACCTTTGGCTGTTATACGGTAACCTAAAAAATCTACTGCTTGTTTACCAAATTCGCATTTGCTTGCATTAACGCATAATCCATATTGTTTTAGACGCTGGAATAGTAAACGGAGATGGTTTTCATGCTCTTCATGGTTGGAGGATGCTATGAGCAAATCATCAATGTAGGCATAAACAAAATGAAGACCAGTAAGTACCTCACTGATGAATCGCTGAAACGATTGGGCTGAATTTCGCAAGCCAAAGGGCATGCTAATAAACTCAAAGAGGCCAAAGGGCGTTATCACCGCCGTCTTGGGTATATCGTCCTTCGCCACAGGTATATGATAGAAGGCACACTTAAGGTCGATTTTTGAGAATATCTTTTTATTAGCCAATATTGCAGTGTAATCCTGAAGAAGCGCAATGGGGTAACGATCGGGAACCGTTTGTTGGTTCAACTTTCTTTAGTCCCCTTCAAGGACGCCAATCACCGTTTTTCTTTTGTGTGAGGTGAAGGGGGCTCGCCCATTGGCTTTTTGAAGGTCTTATGTATCCCAGATCAAGCATAAGTTGGAATTCCGCCTTGGCAACTTCCAAACCCTCACGGTGTAACTGTCTAACTCTCTGTGCTAAAGGAGGTCCTTTTGTTGTGATGTGATGTTTGACTGAATGTTTGAGTGTTGTATGATTGAATGGATTACTTAGAAGTTCGGGAAATTCCTTCAGAACCGAAGCAATCTTTGAATTTTTATTCACTACTGTGATAGAATTAATAGGTGCAGGAGCAAAAATACCTATAGTATTACATCCAGTTTCAGAATCCGTAAGTCGACCACGTCGAAGTTCGACAATTAGGCCATATTTATGTAACAAGTCAGCTCCAATAATTGGATAAGGTACGTCTGCAACGCAAAATATCCAACGGATGGGTCGACGCAATCCAATATTTAATGTAAGTGCCCGTTCGCCATAAGTTTGAATTTTGCTGCTATTTGCAGCAAACAACTGGAATTCTGGTGTATTCCTTCTGTCCTCATATCGAGCAGAGACAATAGATATGTCTGCACCAGTGTCGATAAGGAATCTGGTACCAGTAGCACGATCATGGATCGCAGCGGTCACTCTGATGAACGTCGACGACGCAAGAAGACTTTTCAAAGGTACACGTTTATTTCGTTCACCAATTCAACTAGTGTCGTATTGCAAGACGCGGATTGACGTTACGGGAGACATTACGGTTGACGTTATTTACGCAAATAATAATTTATCTTTGAATTTATATTTAACTTCGATTAAAAGGTAACTGCTTTTGGGACGCGAATGGCTACATGAGATGTCTAAAGTCGGTGGAATCAATGATCTATTTACAAAGAATGAAGTGAACGAAGTAAGCGTTGATCGCAAAATACGTATAAATGAATTGCTTTCACGTTATAAAAATGTAACGAAAAATGATTTAAGTATGATTAAGGGTATTACAGCCAAATTAAGCTTAAAACATAACGCTCGTCCAGTTTTTCTTAAATCGAGGCCAGTTCCTTTTAAATTAATTCCTTTAGTTGAAAACGAGATTGATCGTTTAGTTGCAGAAGGCGTATTAGTTCCTTAACTTTTAACCTTTTAATTCGTCTGATTTCGCTACACCAATTACGCCAGTTCTTAAAAAGAATAATACAGTAAGATTATGCGGAGATTACAGTGTTACGGTAAACCCGCAATTAGTTGTCGACGAACACCGGATGCCTACGTCGGATGAACATTTCAATTCAATGGCCGGTTGTAAATATTTTTGCAAAATAGATTTATATCAGGCGTATTTACAAATGGAAGTTGATGAAGCTAGTTCAAGTCTGCTTACATTAAATACACATAAGGGTTTATACAGACCTACTCGATTAATGTACAGCGTTGCCTCAGCGTGCGCGATCTGGCAACGCGAAATTGAAAATTTATTACGTGATATTAAGGGTATTAGCATACTCAGTGACGATATCCGGATTGCAGGAAAGACCGAGAAGGAATTATTACAGAGACTTGAACAAGTTTTACAAAAACTCCACCAACATAATATTAAAATAAATGCAGTTAAATGTGAATTTTTTACAGATGAGATAGAATATTGCGGATTCGTTATTAATTCCAAAGGTCTAAACAAATGTAGGAACAAAATTAGTGCAATTGAAAATATGCCTCGACCTACAAATATTACAGAGGTAAGAGCTTACATAGGTTTAATAAATTATTATAATCGCTTCATTAAAAATGCGAGCGAAATTTTGCGACCTTTAAATTCGTTATTACGTAAAAATCAAAAATTTATATGGACAAATGAATGTGAAAATGCGTTTAATCAAGCGAAAGAAGCTTTTATGAGTGATAAGTGTTTAACTTTCTTTGATCCTAATCTAGAACTTATACTTGCAACAGATGCGAGCCCTACAGGGGTGGGCGCAGTCTTATCGCACAAATTCCCCGACGGTTCCGAAAGACCGATTACGTACATATCGCAGTCATTAAATAAGACGCAGATCAAATACTCGCAAATAAACAAAGAGGCTTATGCGATCGTATTTGCGGTAAAAAAATTACACAGATATTTATACGGGAATAAGTTTACATTATTCACAGATCACAGGGCTTTAGTTCAAATTTTCTCGCCGAAAAATAATTTACCTGCATATAGTGCCAAATTTAGGCGGAGATATAGAAAATCTGGCACGTAATTGTTCGGAGTGTCAGTCTTACAAACATAATCCTAACCGTGTCGAAAAACATATTTGGGAACCGGCTACGAAACCCTTCGAACGGTTACATTGCGACTTCGCAGGACCCTTTCTAGGCAATACATTCTTCATATTCGTTGATGCTTACACGAAATGGCCGGAGGTTTACATTACAAAAGCTATTACTAGTGAGGAATCGATAGTTTGTAATAAAATTTTTGCAAGGTTCGGTATACCTACAATTCTCAGTTCGGACAACGGTCCGGCGTTTGATTCAACTAAATTTCAAGATTACTTACGTAGTTTAGGGATACAGTGGAAAAATACAGCTTCTTACAACCCCGCTACAAATTTTCAAGCCAAACGTTATGTACAGACTATAAAAGATGCGTTGAAAAAGCTTAAAAACTTCAAGAATCTGGAAACCGATTTACAGAACATTTTGATGCAATATCGTATTACACCACATACAGTGACAGGTATTTCACCTGCGAAACTAATGTTCAATCGCGATGTTAGTACAAAACTTGACATAATGAAACGCGGTATTACAAAAAAACCCGGTGATTTGATGAAATCGCGGATACTCATGATAATATTTACGCTAAAACTCATACATACAATAAAGGTATTAAAGTACGTGAATTTAAAGTGGGCCAACGAGTTTCTGCTCGAAACTATTCCGGACAAAAACCTTGGTTATTCGGCAGAATTGGTTCCACCTGAGGAACTGATCAAGCCTTTTCGTACACCACGTCCTAATGTGGCACAAAGCGCCAAAACGCCTTCTACAGCACGCGAACGCTATTTTGAAAACCGACACAATGAACTTCCCGAGCGTGGAAGGGGTCATGGTAGTCATGGTATCGCCGCGGGTAAAGAGACGCAAAATGTACAAACTCCGTCAGGTAGGCCGAAGCGAGAACGACGTATACCTGGTCATTTTCGAGACTTCGTTATAGATTATTAAAATACACATGTAAGCATGAATTCATAGTGCGATAACAATTTGTTCATGTACTTCTTATCGCTAACATGTTTACGGCGTAGTCACCGAGTGCGCCTTCTTTATTATAAGCGACTTACAAGCCATAAATCTTTCTCCTGCGACAAGTAACAAGATCAATTCTGTGAATTATTGACGACTTTCTAATTATTACTCATCATTCGAGAACCATCAGGATTTCTTTTTCGAATCATCTAGAAAGTTCGAAACGCGTATATAGTGATCATCTTTGCACCAGAGAACAGTAGTCGTGATAAAGCATCCGTGCGCGAACGAAAACCGATAAATAATAGACAAAAGTGATATATATAAGTGTAATAAAAATACAAAATAAATAAAAATGCCGAAAAAGTTGTTCGAGTTGAAAGTCGCCGAATTGAAAAGCGAACTCGAAGAGCGAGACCAAGATACGTCCGGTACTAAGAACATCCTACAGAAGCGGCTCGAGGAGGCTTTGATACAAGAAGGCTTCGATTCCAGCATGTATGAATTTGAGGACGACTTGAAAAGAAATTGGAAAAGAAACTAAATGGAAATTCAAAGAATCTGGAAGAAAAATTAAATGAAAATTCAAAAGTCCTAGAAGAAAAATTAGGAAAATTCGAAGGAAATTTGGAAGAAAAACTGGGAAAATTCGAAGAAGAACAAGAAGAAATAAACAAAAAATTGGTGACTTTCGACGAAAGAGTAGCCCAGCTGGAAGAAATGGTTCTGAATCTGGAAAAACGAGAAACCAGTCACCAACTCACGGAAAAGAGGCATAGCGTGGTTGACGGCAAAGAAATCCCCGACGTGAAAGTAGAACAGGTCATCTCATCCAAAGTGCATATGAACCTACCTACGTTTGACGGAAAAACATCATGGACCACGTTTCTGACGCAATTCGAGGTGGCTGCAAAAGCCTACAAATGGACGCTAGAAGAGAGACTTCTTCACTTGCTCTTGCTCTGCGAGATGGTGCTGGCGAAATTTTGAACACGTTGCCACCGGAAGAATTACTAGACTACCATCGGCAAGTAAAAAGATTAGAGATGCGATACGGCCAAGCACATCTGACGGCTGTGTACCATGTGCAGTTAAAGAACCGACGTCAGAAGACAGGTGAAAGTCTTCAGGAATACGAGGCGGATATCGCACGGTTAGTCCGGCTCGCCTATCCGGGTACGCCCGACGATACCCTGGAAAGATTGGCCGTCGACGCGTTTATTGACGGACTAAAGGACGACGAAATACAACAGCGACTCCGACTGGACCGGCCGAGGACTTTGGTAGACACATTGGCCCGTGCACTGGAATACGACGTCAGCCGGTCGGGACGAAGATATACTGGAAGAGATCCGCCGAATAATAACTAAAGTAGAAAGGAAGCCCAGACAAATCAGGTGCTGGAACTGTGGGAAGTTAGGCCACGTGAGAAGCAGCTGCAAGAGCGAGAGATTTGCTTCTCAAGAAGATAAGCCCCGCATACAGGAAAATTAGTCAGGGTCGGCGCGGCGCCGGCGCGACAAACGTCGATCCCGGAGCAAGAAGACCCAAGTCTTGTCGCACTGACAAAAACAATGAAAGATAGAGCTGACAGCCTTTTCCTTACGGGACGTATAAATGGGAAACGGTGTTCGTTTCTATTGGATACGGGAGCAAGCAGGACTATTATACGAGCCAACGTGATGACTACAAGCAAGTTTCAACCGATCCAATGGAAGCTACGTACGGCCACCGGGGAAATGGTAAATGTCCATGGTGAAAGCCACGTTAAGATCCGCATAGGGAAGACCTCCTTCCGACACTGCGTGCTTGTGGCCGAAATTGAAGACAACGTCATTCTGGGCTTGGACGTGCTTCGAAAATACGACTTTTGTCTGAGTTTCCAAAGAAAAGTCGTGACCTTAAACGGAGAAGAGTTCAAGCTAACTACTTAGGACACCGTAACATCTCCGAAAGCTAGAAACAAGCTCGGAAGACTCGCAACGCCTACCAGAAGCTAAAAGAGCAATTGCTTATCGCTAACATCCTGAAGCTGGCAATACCGCCAAATCAATCAGAATCTTTGTATGAATCATACGGTGAAGGTTTAGAACGAATGTATTCGAGATTTAATTCTGCAAAGTTTGCTATAGTAGGAGATTACAGCCTGCCGAAGAATACGTGGCAGCACGGCTATAGTAACAAGAACTTCGATTTTATTGATTCACTTTTTTCTGTTGATGCTTGTTAACATAATGATATAACGAATTGTTCGGGAAATATCCTAGATCCTGTACTTTCTAATTATAATTATATATCTGTCGAAGCCACTGCAGAACATTTTTTACTGGCTGATAAACTCCATCCTTCTCTGAGTTTTAGTATTAATGTCGGTGCAATGATCAGTTTCTACAATTTTAAGCGAGGTGATTATTGTGCCATTATTTCTGCTTTAAATGATATTAACTGGCTAGAACTTTTTTCAAATATTGATATTAATGAGAATGTTAATGAGTTTCACTCTATTTTATCTCGTCTTATTGATCTTTATATTCCAAAACGTTGTGAAAGGAAAAAAACATATCCTATTTCGTACTTATTAATTACAACAATACATGAGAAAAAAAGACAACATAAACTGTTTAAACAAACTCGCTTACAGCAACACTATGATACTTTTTCGCGATTACGCTCTGCGTGTAAAGTCTTACAAATTGAGAATAAACTATCACATTTCGATAACCTTGAAGAGTCAATTCGCACAAATTCTAAAGCCTTCTGGAATCATATTAAGTCTACAACTGATTACAACGATATTCCGAATACTGTTCACTTAAATTCCGATGTTTCTAACGATTCCGAAGGAATTGCTAATCTATTTGCGTCACATTTTCAATCCAGTTATTACTACTTAACTTATATCAATCCAGTTAATCAACCATTTTCACCTGCTAACTCTCACCCAGGAAACCATTTGAATGATATTGAACTGTCAGTATGCGATGTGTTCGATGGAATTTCAAATCTTGACACCAGGAAGGGTGCTGGCCCAGATTTAATTCCTAATTTGTTTCTACTTAACTGTATATATGCGATTACAAAACCTTTACATATTCTCTTCAACAAATAACTGAGTGCTGGGATCTTTCCTGATGCCTGGAAGCAAAGCAAAATTGTTCCCATCTTCAAAAGTGGTGATAGATCTGATGCGTCAAATTATAGTCCAATTTCAAATTAAACTTTATTCCTAAATTGTATGAGAAGCTAGCGACTAGTGTGATTTATAATAAGTTTAGGGACACGATTTGTGAAGAACAACATGACTTTATTGATAGAAGATCTGCGTGTTCGAATCTAATCATTATGAAGACGTGTATCTCGGATGCTTTGGAAAAATGCAGTCACCTTGACGCCGTGTATACGGATTTTTCAAAGGCATTCGACAGAGTTAATCATGATAGACTAATTTTAAAATTAAGCGCTATTGGAATTTGTTAGATTCAAATCTTTCAGTCAAATACGCACGTCACACTCATATATAAATTAATATAGTCTACTGTCATATTACTGTTGTAAAACAAAATTTGTTAATTCATGTCTGTCGAATTTGTGTAAACAAATTGAATATATAATTATACCATCATTTAATAATTTCTTATTAACAACGATATCCTTTCACTGGAAAATATATCTTAACAGGTTATGGGCCCAGTAGTAATATAAGTACAAATAATTGGTTGTACAGATTTGAGGTTACACTAACAGGTTCCTCAAAGAAATAAGAAATAAAAAATGAGTGTAGTTAAGATTTGTGAATTAAAGAAGGACAATTATGATCCCTGGAAAATTCACGCACAAGCTATGCTACTCAAGAATGGTGTTTGGGGTTATGTTGATGAAACCAAACCTATACCATCATGTTTAACTGGAGCTGATGCAGATGCCAAAGAGGTTGAGCGTAGCAATTGGGTTGAAAAAGACCAACCGACCAAAGCTGATTGAGTATTGTCTATTGGAGCTGATGAACTACATCATGTTAGTGATTGTGTGACGCCAAGAGAAGTATGGCTTATGTTAGCAACCGTTTTTGCTCCTCAAGGGCCTTTGAAGAAGGTACAATTATTGAAAACTTTATTATTCACTAAACTTCAAGAGTGAGGTGACATTAGAAAACATGTTCGTCGATTTTTTGGTGCCTTGGACAAATTAGCTGCAATGAAGATCAACTTTCATGCAGATGTTGTGTCAATTGCATTACTTTATAGTTTACCTGCTAGCTTTGAGCAGTTTAGATTAGCAATTAAAGCTCGTGATGAGTTGCCATCATCAGATGTGTTAAAAGCAAAAATACTGGAGCTTGCTGAGACTCAAAGCAATGAAGACGTAGACATTTCTTATTAATAACGATATCCTTTCACTGGAAAATATATCTTAACAGGTTATGGGCCCAGTAGTGAGGTTAAACTCGTTCCTCAAAGAAATATGAAATAAAAAATGAATGCAATTAAGATTTGTGAATTAAATAAGGGCACAATTATGATTTCTGGAAAATTCACGCACAAGCTATGCAAGTCAAGAATAGTGTTTGGGGTTATGTTGATGGAACAAAACCTATACCATTATGTTTAACTGGAGCTGATGCAGCTACCAAAGAGGTTGAGCGTAGAAATTGGGTTGAAAAAGACCAACTGGCCAAAGCTGACTTAGTGTTGTCGATTGAAGCTGACGAACTACATCATATTAGTGACTGTGAGACGTCGAGAGAGGTATGGTTTAAATTAGTAACCGTTTCTGCTCCTCAATGACCTTAAAAGAAGGTACAATTATTGAAAACTTTATTATTCACTAAACTTCAAGAGGGAGGCGACATTAGAGAACATGTTCGTCGATTTTTTGGTGCCTTGGACAAATTAGCTGCAATGAAGATCAACTTTCATCCAGATATTGTATCAATTGCCTTACTTTATAGTTTGCCTGCTAGCTTTGAGCAGTTTAGATTACCAATTGAAGCTCGTGATGAGTTGCCATCATGAGATGTATTAAAAGCAAAAATACTGGAGCATGCTGAGACTCAAAGCAATGAGGAGATAGTGCAAATGCAGGAGCAATGGCTACCAGAAATACTCCTAAGACATTAAAGTTTAGGAAGTTCAATAAGAACGGTAACAAGTCAGAAAAACAAAGTAGGATACGCTGTTATAATTGTGGAGCGTATGGTGACAAATCACCTGAGTGTAAAGAACAGGGCAGTAAGGGTAACAATTCGAATAGACGTCCCAAGAATCAGGCAGCCAATGCAGCAGATGAGTCATATGCCGTGTGTTTTGGAGCTGCTTCTAATAACAACAGAAAATGTACACTATCAGATGAACCTTGGATTTTGGATAGTGGTTGTACTAGTCACTGATGTAATGACCTGAAAAAAATTTGAGATTCTGAGAAAATCTACATGTGGGACTCTACATTTAGCTAGTAATTCATCTACAGAAGTTCAAGGATCTGGCAACGTTAAAATTTCTATGAATCGTGAAGGTTATCCAAAGGTGGTCGAGTTGAAAGACACGTTATTTGTTCCTGATTTAAGATCAAATTTAGTATCAGTCGCAAAAATTACTGACAGTGGTCATAGTGTACCTACCTAACTTTTACCAAAGATTCAGCAAAAATTATGGATCAAGAAGGTAGGATAAGACTCATTGCAATTAGAAAGAATAATCTTTACTTTCTTTCACATAACACCCAGTTTGCTAAGGTATCTGTTCATGTCAACCAAGATGATCTACGAGAATGGCATGAGAAGTTAGGCCATTTAAATTTCAAGGATGTGGTCAAAATTATCAAAGATACCATGGGTTTAGATGCTGGTAAAGTTGAGATGCCTGAGTGTGAAATCTGTTTTAGAGGAAAGATGACTAGTTTACCATATACGAAGAGTAAATCACCGTGCAGCGAGCTATTGAGGATTGTGCATTCAGATGTTGATATTTTCCAGTGAAAGGATATCGTTGTTAATTAGAAATTATTAAATGATGGTATAATAGTAGGGTGAGATGGCCGTTTCTGGCTAAGAGGGCGAGAGGGTTGTGATTTCTGACAATTGTGACGTAATTGCAATTGATAGAAAGTCGTTCAAGGTCATGATTCATATGTACTACAGTAGAGAGTGTATTTATCAACGATTGCGTCTTTTCCAAGGTCATGATTCATATGTCTACTACAGAAGAGGGTACATTTTATCAACGATTGCGTCTTTTCGACGTTGTCGGTTAATTGAAATGTCTACTATGGTAGAGAGTAAACCACGTCTACGTAGTCGGGTGACATCTAGACGTAAACGGTTCAAGTCGAGAAAGCCCTCCGATGCTGTGACAACGGTTGTTGAAATAGGTGGAATGGTGTTGTGGAGAGCGAGGTGGTCGGTTAGATAGCAAATACGAATTGCAGACGCAGTATTAGCTCCACAGTACTTTTGTTACATACCTTCACACGTACATACTCTGCTTTACCATACAATAATTCTGTAAGCTATCATGTGTAAGTTCATCATACTAAGACAAACATCACTTGTCGTTCAGTACCTATACATCGACAACTTTGCAATTCGCTGATATCGCATACACACATGTATACTTTACGCACACGTCTTAATTAAACCTGTACCCGTTCCGCTGTGTCAAATTCACTCGCTTTCCATCTTACTC
Organism: Agrilus mali; assembly: GCA_029378335.1. NCBI lineage: Eukaryota > Metazoa > Arthropoda > Insecta > Coleoptera > Buprestidae > Agrilus > Agrilus mali. The sequence continues at coordinate 16,341,630 of CM055660.1, forward strand.
TGTATACATCAAGCAAATATGAATTTTGCAGACGCAGCATTAGCTCCACGTTACTTTTGTTGTATGCGTGGATACCTTCACACACACATGCATTCATTTTATTTTTTCCCAAACTACTTTTAACTTTTGTGTTTTCAAAAAATAACCAAACCACAACCCATTCATACCTACCAATAATTCCGCAAGCTATCATGTATAAGTTCATCACATACAGACATCACTTGTCGTCGACGGTGAACACCTACATATACGCCAACAACTTTGCAATTTGCTGATATCGCGCATACATGTCTACTTTACATATACACAACACTATTTTAACTTTCGAGATAACATGCCACAACATTCATATCCTACTAATATTCGACAAGCTACCCATTGTAAGTTCATCAAAATACAGACATCACTTGTCATCGACGGTGAACACCGACAGTTACATCCAACAACTTTGCAATTTGCTGATATCGCGATACATGTCTACTTTACATATCTTACATCTGGAACTTGAGGTGTGAGGATAAATTCATTTATAACGTTAAATATGAATTAAGTATGACGTAACAGCTGTGTTATATCCAATTGAAACATTTCGAGATAACCTGCACCATTTATAAAAAATTTCTACAATACATGTGAACATCACATAGTCATCACGGTGAACACCTACAGTTATACATATACATCAACAACATTGCAATTCGCTGATAACGTACACACATGTATGCTTTACGCACACGTCTTAATTAAACCTGTACCCGTTCCTCATGTCATATTCACACGCTTTCCATCTTACTCCGTCTATATCGAGCAAATTGCAGATGCAGCATTAGCTACACGTTACTTTTGTTGTTAATATGTATACATATATATATAAACACACTACTTTAACTTTTGTTTTCGAGATAACCTACCACAACATTCATACCTACCAATAATTCCGCAAGCTATCACGTATAAGTTCATCACATACAGACATCACTTGTCGTCGACGGTGAACACCTACATATACGCCAACAACTTTGCAATTTGCTGATATCGCGCATACATGTCTACTTTACATATACATCTGGAACAGAGGTGTGAGGATATTAATTTGTAACGATTGAAATATGAATTAAGTATGACGTAACAGCTGTGTTTAATCCAATGAACATTTCGAGATAGTCTTCCAGTTTATAAGTTCATCATACACATACACAGACATCACTTATCGTCGACGGTGAACACCTACAGTTATACATATACGTCAACAACTTTGCAATTCACTGATATCGTATACACATGTATACTTTACGCATACGTCTTAATTAAACCTGTACCCGTTCCGCTTTGTCTATGGATTCAAATTCACGCGCTTTCCATCTTACTCCGTCTACATCGAGCAAATTGCAGACGCAGCATTAGCTCCACGTTACTTTTGTTGCTAATATGTATACATATACACACACTACTTTAACTTTTGTTTTCGAGATAACCTGCCACAACATTCATACCTACCAATAATTCTACAACCTATCATGTGTAAGTTCATCACATACAGGTATCACTTGTCGTCGACGATGAACACCTACAGTTATACATATACGTTTTCGTTACACATGAACCGATGAACATTGACTCGATAAATAAATAAAAGGTATATACAATTGAATAATTTATAGTATCTGCTCTATGTATACATTTCGCCTTGTAAAGCACTTTCATAGAATTGTCTTGATGCATACTTGATTACATATGATGAAAGTTTCAAATAAATAAGTATATTTGAAAGAAATGCTCTTACAATTGAAGACTGTTACATTATTATTAAAGAGTAAACAATTACTAAAGTGAAAAATTAAAAATAATGCTTTAAATATACGATCAACAATTACAAATACAAACGTAAAGGTATATAGATAAATCTATTTCGTTGAAACTTTTTACTGAAATTTAATGATAACTATAACAGTTTTATCAAATATCACGTCACCTTCTAATTACATAGCTTTCGATAGTGTAAGAACTGATTGTAGAACAGAGGAGTGAGAACATTGATTTGTAACGATTGAAATACGAATAAATTTATGTATAACATGTTATGTCTAATGGATAGCTCTACGTTATCAACAGTTTTACCGAATATCATGCTTAAATACAATCATAAATTATAATAATCAAAGTATCACCACACCTAATATAACCATATATACATTTTCTAGAAACATGTGGTAAGGTTATTATACGCTAAAAAAAAATACTCGTATGTATGCATAACGGCGTGTGTGATTATAATGCAATTTTACCAGACAATCGACAACAGACACACACATAACACGTTTATTGTTTAAACAATTTCAATACATATGAACCGATGAACGTTGACTCGATTAATAATTACGTATAGATCCTCTCTTGATCCCCCGCATCCCATCGGTACTATCAGTACTGTTCAGTATTATTATATTATAAACATGTAGAGCAGCATAGCATCGACGTTTGCATCACCATAATGTAAATACTTTTATAGTTACGTATAATTTAGGTACTAGGTATAATGTTAAAAATGGTTTATTGAATTCTATTGATTTATAAAGAGAGCTGCAGTTTTGTTATTTACATATGAACCGATGATTGTTGACTCGATTAATAATTATGTATATATAGAAAACACACTTGGGTTAATCAGTGAATATTTTATAGTATCTGTTCTATGTATAATAGATTTCACCTTGTGAAGCTTCTGGAACAGAGGATATTGATTTGTAACGATTAAATTTGACTATGCCAGTCTTTTCGCAGAGGTATGAGTTTTCCTCCTGACGAGACAAGATCGACAGCAGCAGTTTACAATATCGAGGTTATATTCTCTACAGCTACGACAGAAAAGCAGAGGTCTGTTGTCAATACATAGCTGATAACAGAATCCTCTATCTTCCGTACAGTTTATACGAAAGTATGCCTGAAAGACACAACTGATACACCGGGAAACCCTTCCGAGCAAGTGATGCTGTTACGAAGTGACAGCGGTTTAAATAGCAAATTTGATTTGCAGACACAGCATTAGCTCTACGTTACTTTTGCTGCTAATATGAACACATACACACATACAACTTTAACTTATGTTTTACTACAGACAAACAATAATTCAGTAAGCTATCATTTTCCGTGTATAACATATAATAAGACATCACTTGTCGTTCACGGTGAACACCTACAGTTTTTGATATACGCATACGTCAACAACTTTTCCATCGGTACAATGTTATTGAGAAGCAGCTAATAACTTTAAACGATCACACAATTCATTAGCGTCATCAAAATATTTGTATTCTATCGACTTATCGTTATATATAAATACAAATATGAGAGTCTTCATATGAATCGCGTATGATTCATGTAACATTCATATTATATACCTAAACATATACATATATATATGATGTATATGTGGAAATTAAACAGATTATATCAATTTCTGTAAAAATTTTCTTCCATTATCCCTTACTAAAACTTGTGTAGATATACTTTTTTAATACAACACTACCTTCTTTATTAGATAACTAATTATTAAAAGAAAAAAAAAAAAAAGAACAGTTTATAATACAATTTTTATTTCATTATCCATTTTCCTCACTCCTTCCAATTTCCGTACACGTATAAATTGACTAAGCAGACGGTCATCCTCAGTCTTTGTCAAGATCTCTTCACAGCTAATAACCGATATGATTCGTTGCCCGGACTGCGATACATCGATCTGACAATTTAAACAGACATCGAAGAACTTCGTGTCGTAAACGAGTACAGAGCGATCCCAAGTCGTCTGTACCGACTAAAAAACTGGTTTGATACACCTTCTACCTTTTCTGACCGGTGGTGTGAAACCTGTAAAATTCATGTTCCTCAATCTTCCTACAACGGTCACCTTCGCACTATACAGTTTAACATAACTATTACTTGAATTTTGAAATTATTAATAGTTTGTTTTTAAAAAAATTTAATTATCATGAAATATTAAAAAAAAAAAAACGTGCTCAGGCGCCACTTTGTCAAACAAAGAAAAGAATAAATGAAACGACAACTTTATTGGGCACCGGGTAGTGCATCTATGGTTCCTGCAGAATCCTGTAGCTTTAGAGAGCTCGAAGCTCTCTTAAAAATAACAACAAAAAAAACTTGAAGAGTATATTCATAAAAAAATTACACACACCACAAAAAACTTACAAATTAAGTCATGCCCACCCAAAAACGCTTCCCTAGGCCACAGTAGGGACTGCCACTAGTTTCCGGGTATTTTAGGGGATTTTTCGTACTGATAGTTTTGAGGCAAAATGATCCTGGGGAGGAACACCAGAGACCAAAGGGACCAACTTTATAGATATTTATCAGATCCACCTGCAGGTATTTATCGGATCGTTATTGGCTGGTTCAATAGGAATTACTATGTTTCCCTTGGCCTTATAGAAAGTCTTATGAGTGTCTTCACCCCGCCCCGTCCTCCAGCTTCACAGTCCGTCTGGAACCTACTATGAAGTATGGGTGGGCGACAAATATAAGAAACAAACAATTGAAGATTTTCTAAAAAAAAATACAAAATATTAATTTTAAATTAAAATTTTAAATGGCATTGAAGATGCTTATCTAAGGAAGGATTAAAGGGAAGTAAAGGGGCGTCTGTAGTCAAAATGGCTGTCAAAACAGACTTCAAACATTCAACAATTATTCGACACCGATACCATATGAAAAATTTTATATAATATAATATAAAAGGAAGAATGGTTAATTAAATATTTGCAATTACAAAATGTCCTCAAGTGCCTAAAAAATTACCAAGAGGTATAAGGTAATAAAAGGAAATTGCCACGTGGCAATAAAAAAAATTTGACAAAAAAAAATAATTAGTATAAAAATGAGTGCATACCAAAAATGAGTTTAAAAGAAATAATTAATTTAAATGAATCTACAGAAACTATTAAAATGAAAAGGTAACTGGATTAGAAACAAAAATTATCACCAGAACATTGATCACAAAACCCTAACAGAAGAACACACACACACACGTCACGTCAGTGTCAAGGATCGAGGAAGAAGACCTCGAGCACCGACCGGAAAATTTCATCGATCCTTCCATCGATCGCCTAGTCCTGCGCGAAGGTTGTTAGCCTTGATGATAAGACGGAAGGTCGATCAACATTAAGAAATAATCAACAAAACTGAACCAAAGAAGACAAAGACAAACTGAATCGAATTAAATAAAACTTTAGTAACGAGATTTTTCATAGAAAAAAAAAACGTTACAAACCCCTATTACCAGGAAAAAGAGGACTGACAGCCAGCCTACCAGAAATCAAAAACGGAAAAACATAATAACGGTACGAGAGCTAAGCAAGGGAACCAAAAATGTAATACGAATCTAATCCAAAAAAATCGAGGAACTTAAACTCAAACAGACAATTACTAAATATTAAAAAAAAATGGAGGCTAATTGCCTAACTAAACGAAAATTATTGGTCAATTCGACCAGACAATGCTACTGCATTGGAAAACGAAAACTAAAACTTCATTTAAAATGCATAGCACTTATAGTCAAGCGCCCACGGCGAACGAAAATAAATTAAACAGAACGGCATTCAATATTCTGCACTTACTATGTAAGCGCCTATAGCAGACGTAAAGGAATTATCATAGCCAATGCACGAAATAATTTTTGCCACTCGACAAATTGGGTAACCTACCCTGTCAAACGAGCTCAAGAGATTAGTCACCTCTAAATCACGCAATGAAAATCACACAGGCAAATCTCATGTGCAAACAGCACTCTCATAACTTCACTCTCTCGCCATAGAAAAATACGCATTCTACACTGCATCTAAAATGCAAAACTGAGACACTAAAAATAGGCCCAAAGCCCAAAACTGCATCTAAAATGCAAAACTCCATATCAGGACTCAAACCTGAAACGCAGATACATTCCGCATCCGGAAATCATAGCACTCATCATTGAGCAAAAAACCTAACTGCAGTCAAACACTGCAACGCATCATATGCAAAACCAAAATGCACAGAAAAATACATCAAAAATGCACAACTGCATCAAAACTGCACTCAAACATGCGCAATGCACAACTGCATCAAAACTGCATAAGAAACCACCCTGCATAGGGAAAATGCATCTAAACTGCACCAATAGTGTGCAACAACAAATCAACTGCACCAAAACAAATGCAAAAATCTAAACTGCACTAAAACATGTGCAAAAAACCTAAACTGCACCAAAATAAGTGCATGAATATAAACTGCACCTAATCAAAAGCACAACCGATTACTCAATAATCGAAAACTGCAGCTATCTGCAAGTCAAAATGCAATACCAAATCACATCGCATAAACATCGCACTCATAGAGCAACTAGCTCAAATAAAAGGTAACAACCATCAAAAATCAAAATCAGTTAACTAAACTCAAAGGCATGTGCATCGAGCACCAACAAAAAACGAAAAAATTACTTGATAGTGAAAATAAAATTCAAAAACATAAATTAACATTCCTAGCTGTAAAAAATGCATTTTAAGCTAGAATGAAACTTAACGGTGGAACTATCCCGACTTAAGTCGAGAACGTAAACTAAAAACTTTCCTACTCGGGAATAAAACGAAACTTAATCCAAAATGGAATTCATAGAATTCTTTAAAAACGAAAAAATAAAAATTAATTGGCTAAAAGCCATACGTAAAATAGGAGTGGCTTTCATGAGCCAAAAGAGGACATTTGTAGAGCTACATAGGGAACAGTAAAAAAAAAACAAGAACACCCATACTACTCTCGCACTTTGGACTACGAAGGTATTCAATTTCCTATGAAATTAACTGATATCCCTAAATTTGAAGCAGAAAACCATTGCTCTGTGAATGTCTACGGAACCGAATCCGTTTTGAAAGATGGAAAGTGGATCTGGGAAATAGTTGGTCCCCTTTACTATTCACCCATCAAGCAAAGGTTGCACTTCAATCTACTGTTGCTCGACGTGATCGTAGAAATAATCATTACTGTTGGATTAAGAACATGTCTCGTTTACTTTCTCAACAACTTTCCAAAACAAGACATCAAAAATTCATATGTGACGGTTGCTTACAGTATTTCTCCACCGTAGCCCACCTTCATCGTCATCAGCATTACGACTGCAACCATGTGTACAGCAGCCTTCCTACCGGTGATTGTAAAATGGATAAGATGGGTAGGTTGGTCCCTAATCATGTTTTGAAATTTGAAAATTATCAAAAACGTATCAAAATACCCTTTGTTGTATACGCCGACTTTGAAACCGTATTACAACCCATTCATACATGCTTTCTTGATCCTAACAAAACATCTAATACTACATCTACCAACAAACATCAGCCCCATTCATTTGCTTACTTGATAAAGTGCTCATTCGATGATTCCCTTTCCAAATTCAGATCGTATCGGGGGCCCGATTGCGTTAATCAATTTGTTAAAACTTTGGATGAAGACGTTTACGATATTTATCACCGATATTTGAAGATCACAGCTCCCATGATCCCCTATCAGATGAAGAGATACGTCTCTTCTCCGAGGCTACCTCTTGTAATATTTGTGAAGAACCATTTCTGGACGATGACGTTAAGATGCGAGATCATTGTCATTTGACCGGTAAAGTTCGATTAGGGGCAGCTCACTCCAGATGTAATTTAAATTATAAACTTCCCAACTTTATACCTGTTTTTTTCCATAACCTCTCCGGATATGATTGTCACTTGTTTCTAAAGGAAATGGCTGCGAACGATGTTAAATTTGACGTAATTGCTCAAAATAAAGAAAAATACATTTCCTTGAGTCCAGTTGATACGGTTCGAATTGATTAGGACAACTCAACTAAAAATGTGTTTGTAAAGATTAGATTTCTCGATTCTTTTCGTTTCATGGCTTGTTCCCTCGATAAGCTGTCGGAAGAACTCGATTCCGATCAATGTGTGCAAGTGAAAAAGTATTTTCCAGATCCGCGACATTTTCAACTTGTGCGTAGGAAAGGTGTCTTCCCTTATTCCTACATGGATGATATTTCTAAGCTTGATCAAACAACATTTCCAGAGAAAGACGATTTTTTCGATAAACTCACTTCCCTCCCTATTTCCGATGAGGATTATGAAAGAGGTAAAACTGTTTGGAGTGCTTTCTCTTGTGCAACTCTCGGAGAATTCTCTGACCTATACTTAAAAACAGACGTTCTGTTATTAGCAGATGTTTTCGAGAATTTCCGAAACATATGTATTACCACTTACGACTTAGACCCAGCTCAGTATTACACTGCACCAGGTCTTTCGTGGGATAGCATGTTAAAATTCACTCGTATTAATTTAGAACTTTTAACCGACATCGATATGTTAAAACATTTTCAAAAAGGTATACGTGGAGGTATAAGTCAATGCGTTGAAAGAATGCATTTCGCTAACAATCCCCACCTCCCAGATTATAACAGCTCTATTTCTACTTCTTATATTATGTATTTGGATGCTACTAATTTGTATGGACATAGTATGAGTCAATTCCTTCCTGTTTCCCACTTTCGTTGGCTAAACGAAACCGAAATTGATGAATTGAATGTTCTCTCTTTAGATGCTTCTTCTGAATACGGTTATGTACTTGAAGCCGATGTTGAATATCCCCAACACCTCCATGATTTACATGCTGATCTCCCTTTTTTAGTTGAAAATATTATTTCTCCTGCTAATGCTAATGGTAGAATAAAAAAACTTATACCTAACCTTATGAATAAAACAAAATATGTTGTTCATTATCTAACGCTGCAACAAGCCCTTCGCAATGGACTGAAACTACTTAAAATTCATAGTTATCGAGTTTAAACAATCCGATTGGTTGAAACCTTTCATCGATTTAAATACCCGAAAACGTAATTTATCTGAAAATAAATTTGGGAAATCTTTCTTTAAATAAATGAATAACAGTGTTTTCGGAAAGACGATGGAGAACGTTGATAAACGAGTTGATGTGAAATTAGTAACACATTGGCAAAATTCGGGTCGCTTCCTTGGTGCTGAGACGTTAATAGCTAAACCTAATTTCAAAAATTCTAAGATTTTCACTCCCAACTTTGTAGCCATTCAGATGAACAAATTACGTATTGTTTACGACAAACTTCTCTATATTGGTTTTGCCATTTTGGATTTGTCAAAAGTTGTTATGTATGATTTCTACTACAGCTTTCTGAAACTAAAATATCACCAAAATATTTCTTTGATGTATATGGATACAGATTCTTTAATTTTTAAAGTGTTCACTGAAAACTTTTACCGCGATATTGTTGAAAATATTCATAACTTTGATACTTCCAATTATCCTCGCGATAATAGTTTCAATATTCCCATTACCACATCCGTTATCGGTAAATTCAAAGATGAGTTTCCGAATAATCCTATTAAAGCATTCTATGGAACTGGAGCTAAAGCGTATTGTGTTGAAGCGGTTGACCAAATTGTTAAGAAAGCTAAAGGTGTTAAGAAAAACTTTATTAAACTACATCTGGGAGTTGATGATTATCTTCGCGTTATTAGGGACAATTCCACCATTACAAAATGTATGAATGTTTTTGTTTCTGACCTCCATACTATGTACACCCAAATGAAAACTAAAATAGCTCTGCCCTAAAGACGATAAACGTTTCTTAATTCCGAAAACAACTAATGCGCTTCCTTGGGGACATTATAATATTAAAAACTCGGAAAGTTCCATTTCAAAGTTGAATAATACCATTGACCAAGTAGTCAAAAATTTTAATATGCCCCATAAAAACAACTTAACGGTTGGAGAATATTTTATTCAAAAACTTTTCGAGGCTTCTTCACTTCCACAAGAATCTATTGATAGATATATATAGATATCTAGTGACTCTGGCCGTGTTCGTACGTATCTCCCACGTGCTCTTCATATTTTAAGTTTTGAATGGGTTTTTCAAAACCAATTTATTTAATAATTATATACTAAGGGAATAGTGAATTTTATTGTATTTTTGTGGAGGTAAAACCCGAATTAGGATGAGCTTGTAAATGTTTTTTTAACGAAGAATTTTCTGCCAAATTGCCGTTCCATCATATACCTTCAACGTGACCTCAGCGCGGTCAGTCGGACTATCGATAAATTTTTTTTTTCTTTTTTTTTCTGTTTTAAAATAATATTTTACGATAATACCTTAAGAAGAAATATACAGAGTGCAATTAATAAATTATACATTATAATCATCATAAAATAAACGTGCTAACATAACTTTCAAGCCATCGGCAAGTGCGAGAAAACTGGATGTAAAACCCAGTCCACGCGAGCTGCGACTATCTCATGCATACGTGCAATATTATATTCCATATGGAATGTGCCACATCCTCCGCTTGGCTATTGTATACTGTTGGAAAGGAAATCAAAAGTGGTACATGCACTGCCTGTACTAAAAATATGGTAAATGATACGATTCCCGACGGCTCTGTGCATGCTATCTCAACCTCCCAGGAGGATAACCTTATCGCCAAATTAGGTAAAATGCTCGATGAAAAACTAGAATCTAAGTTTAGTGAGCAGCGTGTGCAACTTGAGCAATCTCTTAAACTTCAAATTGACATGATAGATAAAATTGGATATTGATCGATATTTTCAACGTGAAATAAATCAAATCAAGTCGTCGGTTGCTGAATTGAAAACTGACATAGAAACCAATTTTAGTTATGCTGAATTTAAGCGGCGTTTGTCTAAAGAGTGCAATGTTGTATTTTACTCAGTTCCTGATACTAACAAGAGTGCTGATGATTTGTCATTTGTAAAATCAGTTTTGAAGAAAATAAAGAATGTTGACTATTCCAATATAACCTGCTGGGAAAATATCAAGTGCCTAAAGGCAATGCTGATTCTGTTCGTCCCAGATTACTAATTGCTCGTCTACAGTCTCATATTGAAGTACTAAGAGTCATAAAGAATAGAAAATTACTACCGGACACAATCACAGTTGGAGCTGACCAAACAAGAGCACAGAAATCTCAATATAAGATTATGAAAAAACAAGTTGATGATCATAATAGTGCCAATCCGAATGATCCAAAATTGTTAAGATATATTGATGATGAGCTGACTATATGTGATGCAGCAGAAAACGACGGGAAAGAGTAAAATATAGGGTACACCAGTTAAATGCCTCTCACGCCAACCATTTCAACAATGTTATTTTTTATATGCAGAATGCACATTCTGTTGTTAATAAGCTCTCATTTTTAAGAAGTAGTCTGCATCAACTTACAAATAAGCCACAAATTTTGATTTTTACTGAATCGTGGCTAAAGGATGAAATATCCACCTCTGAACTTGGTTTAAATAATTGACTCTGACTGCTCCAGAGGGGGAGGCGTGTTAGTAGCTATTGATAGTAAGTACAAGTCTAATCTGCTGGAAGAGGGTGTTTCATCGGCTTCTCTCTTCATAAAACTTACGCTTGGTACGAGTGACTTTTTACTTTGTGTTGGTTACTTTCCTGTGGCTGATGAGGATTTTTTCAGAGTTCTGCAGCAAGCTTGACAAACATGCTACCAAATTTGATCATGACAAAATTATTATATGTGGTGATATGAACTTAACACATGCTGTTTGGAATGAAAATGGATATTCTCAATCGGACTACATGACTCCTGACAAAAAGAAATGTGCGGAAGTACTTTGTCATTCTGTTCAATACTACAATTTACAACAGCTGCTTCCGCGGATGCAAGTAAAGCCATACACACTTGATCTGTTTTTCGCATCACGGGAATATCTCAGAACTATGGATTTCGACGATTGTCTCCTTAAATGCGATGAGCACCACCGATCCGGTTATTTTATATTGGACAAAGTGGAGTTTGGTGATCAAAACTATAGTAGTGCCCAAAGAAGGAATTTTTACAGAGCGGACTTTGTTAAAATAAATCGTTACTTGGAGGAAGTTGATTGGAACTCGTCTCTTCAAAATTGCGAGGATATTGATTTGTGTCTTGATCGTTTTTATGATATTCTACACAAACAAATAGATTGTCATGTGCCTTATTTGAAGAATAGCTCCAATCAGTTTCCCTCCTGGTACAGTCGTGAATTGATTAGTTTAATTAACGATAAGAAATCTGCACATTGTACTTACAAAATCAGCCAAGGTGTATACGATTATATAAGATTTAAAGAGCTAAGAGCTAAATGTCTCCGACTTTCGCGGAAACTTTTCCATGATTACTTAAATAAGGTTGAACTTGATTTATTACATCATCCTAAATCCTTTTGGAAATATTTAAACAATTTAAAACAAATAAATGCATTCCCTATTCATATGTACTTGAATAATGTACACGCTAATACTAGTAGAGATGTTATTGATCTATTTTCGAGTCATTTTGGGTCAGTGTTTAAGGCGTCGGGCTCGTACCCCCCAGCGAGCAGTATAGATGATTGCGACGAACCTTTTTTGAAGGTTACGCCCGAGTCTCTACGTGCGGCATTTGATAATATGGATGATGATGTAAATTCGGGACCTGACAGTATTTCGCATTATTTTATAAATAAATGCTGGTCGAACTTAGTAAGTCCTATTGTGTACCTATTCAACAAATCCATAATGCACGGTAAGTTTCCGGCATTGTGGAAATTAGCATACGTTATTCCTATTCATAAGAAAGGTGATATACAAGATATAAAAAATTACAGACCTATCTCAATTTTAAGTACTCTAAGCAAACTATTTGACTCAATTGTATCTAATCATATTAGTTCAGCATACCTTTCTACTCTTATTCATCAAAATCAACATGGTTTTTTTCAAGGGAAGATCCACGGTTACAAATCTAGTCATGTATAATGAATATGTTATCAAAGCGTTATCCAAACGTCAACAAGTTGACGCCATTCACATTGATTTTTCTAAAGCTTTTGATAGAGTGGATCATGGTATATTGTGTGATAAATTAATATCTCTGAATTTTCACCCTAGTCTCGTAAAATGGATAACTTCATACTTTTCTAACCGTAAGCAAGCGGTTCGTGCACAGGGTTATGTGTCTGATTGGGTTGAGGTGCTCTCTGGGGTTCCTCAGGGCTCACACCTCGGCCCAGTACTTTTTATTATATTCATTAATGATATGCTAGTCGACATAAAAAATACGGAAGCTCTAATCTACGCGGATGATGTGAAACTTTTTTATGAAATTTCCTCTCTATCTGATGCCATCAAACTTCAACAAGATTTGGATATAATTTATAATTGGTCGATAGCAAACTCGCTGGATATTAATACAGATAAATGCTGTGTAATAACCTTTTATAAGAAAAGAAGTGCAACCATTTGTAATTATCTCTTAGGTTCAAATGTTATTACACGCGAATCCTCTGTTTGTGATTTAGGAATCTGGTACTCAAGTGACTTCACTTTTGATAAACATATTCGTACTATAACGAATAGAGCTTTTAGAGCACTTGGGTTTCTGAATAGGTCGACTAAAGAGTTTCGGAAATCTGGCTCACTCATACACTTATGCAAGTCTTTGGTTCGACCGGTGTTAACGTACGGATCCGTGGTCTGGTCACCTTACACAGACCAAAATGACAAGTTACTTGAAAGTGTGCAGCACAAATTAGTTAGGTACTTGTGCTTCAAATCTGGCTCTCCAATGAATTTTATTGACCATGATTACGAGCCGGGTTATCAGCGTTTTCCCATATCGAAGTTAAGTACCGTTCGTCAATATGATGATTGTATGTTCATGTTTAAAATTGTTCGTAACTATTTGTCATTCGAAGCTATATCAGCTAAGGTCAACAATAGAGAACTCTCATATTGTCTCAGAAATCCATGGGTTTTGGAAGAGTCGCATGGTGCTACCAATTATGTGTTTTACTCAACTATCGCTAGACTTTGTAGAACTTGGAACACTCTATCGGATGAAATTAGAAGTATTGACAGAATTAGTGACTTTAAAATAGCTTTAATAAACTACTTTTCATTGTAAAGTTCCTAGACCTGTGCTTATTACATAATTATATTGTATAATAATAAATTGTAAAGAGCTAATCAGCTCGTTAAACAACAAATAAATAAATTAAATAAATAAATAAATAGATACTATTTACGAACAACTTATGTAATATTCGCTTGTATGTACCTATATATGTAAATAATGTTTTAATGTTATATTATCAAACTTTTTTATTGATTGTATACACTTATCTGTGTAAATAAATAAACGTTTTAACACAAGTTTGTCTTTAATTAATTTTATAAATTGTATGAACATATAAAAAAAACGTTAAATATTTCTGCAGTTATAATTTAATACGTTAATAACAGTAATAATGAATAAACATTTTTTTAATAATCTTCGATACCAGTGGATGATCATTTGTCTGAATCATAACCATTTCGTCAGCCTGGAGCCTTTTCCGTCCCTTATTGCAAAATGTTTTCTTATATCCATCACAATACTGTCTGATGACGACTGTTAATGGTTAGACTTAAAGTATATGAAAGCTTGAACAAGTTGATTAACTTAATAAACTTTTCCAAATATTTCGGTTACGTATAGTATACCACATCTAATATACGTTATCAACAGTTTTACCGAATATCATGCTTAAATGCTATAACAATCAAACTATCACCACACCTAATACAACCATATATACATTTTCTAGAAACATATGATAAGGTTATTAATTCTTACACGCTTATTGTTTTAACAGTGCCGATACATATAAACCGATGTATAACAGGGTGTCATACAAGATTATAATGCAATTTTATCAGACAACCGACAACGAATAACGCTTATTGTTTTAACAGTTTCGATACATATGAATCGATGTGTAACAACATTTCATACAAGATTACGATGCAGTTTTATCAGACATTTACACAACCGATAACGAATACATACACGTTTAAACAGTTTCTATACATATGAACCGATGAACATTAAACCGATTAACAATTACGTATAGACAGTGGCGGCTCGTAGTCGAATAAGAAGAGGGTTTACAAAATGAAGAACATGTAATCATTAAAAAGGATATTCAGTGTTTTAGTTGCTATAATTTTGATAGATAAAAGTATTCATTCACTTAATAATAAACTGTCGTTTTGTTTAATATATTATAAATAAAACAGAGTTAAATTATTATTATTATAAGTTTTATTATATTATTACATTTACATCAATTCAGCTATTATACTTACTACTGAATTTTAATTGAATTTATCGAAAAACGTGTAGATTACAAAAGACGCACATGATTTTGATGACCAAAAAATATTAATTTCAAGTATTGATTGAAAAAAAAAAAAACTATAATTAAATATTACTGATCAATTTTTTTCTCAATAAACACCCGTAACATTTCCTTTTAGTAGGTGGTGAACCATCAATTTGCAGTCTGCCCTTATTGTAATGTTCAAAACATGGATACTCTAGTTTAAATTCTTCATCTTCTTTTAAGTATGTAGGTAATTTATTCCATGCTAAATAACGGGAATAGTAATTGATGTGATCTCGTAAGTATTGTCGTGGTAACGTTTCAATTTCTTTAGCCTCTAATTCACACAGCCTAAGTTACATTCCTTTAACTTTTTCAACACTTTATTAATTTTCAGTAGTTCACTCCGTATCTCTGCCATTTGTAACGAGATACTGAAGAAAATTTTTTTGGGTTACTTTTATTATACATAATTTTTGTTTTTATAATCTTTCTTGTTTCAATGACCGACATGAACTTAAACTGATTACAAATTTATTCTTCTTATTATTTTCAACATGTCGATGTTGTTTTAACTGCAGCTACTTTAATAATGAAAGAGATAACATTTTATATATCTTTTTTTATTACTATATTATATCCTCACTACAACAGCAACCATACATTACATTTTTGCTTTTAAGAAACAATCTTCATAATTTTTATATTTTCTCTAGCACAATTTGGTATATTACGTACTAAATCATATGAATTACAAGGTGAATAAGAGTACCCCTGTTCAAGCTTCTGAAGTGAGGGACATTGTAGATTTTCTAAGTTGATAATATTAATACTCTTATCATCCAGAATTTCTAGAATCCAATGAACCTTCTCTAATCCTTTTACATAAATGGTTGTAGCATCATTTAACTTCTCTTAAGAGATAATAATCAATTTTTCCATCTTCCCGCGATAATCCGTGAAAGTTTCTTCTCAACCAATGATTTTCACATATATATTTAGGTGATAGAGATTAATACTGATTTGATGGTTTAAATAGAAATACACCTAGTTACAAAAGAGTTACATGATACTTACTAGAATGTTCTTTTACATTTACAGAGATTCAAATTTGAAATGAAATTTGAAACATTTATACACCCTAGTATCTATCCTTATCAGCTGAGGGATCCTTTTGAGTAAAATATGTATGTGGAATGTGTTTATGACCACCTTTCATCTTCATGTATTCTGTAAAGGTGCATGGAATACAATTCATATTGGGTTCATCAGTTCCACCTTTACATTTAGGACACTTATACTTAATTTTAACAGGCATATTTTTTTTTATAGAATACGTACACACTTGTAAGTGGATTATAATTTACAAATCTTTCATGAATAATTAGACAGTATGCAGACGTTTTCGCTGGTACATTTTCAGACGTTTCAAATTCTAACCGAATATCAATAGCACCGTTTTTAATCGTTTCACTTTAGTGTGAATAATCAATTACAACTAGCGGTACCTGTTTCTTAAATAGATCCGGTGACAGTATGGGTTCCTCGCTACCTTTATTCCAATAATATGATCATTGAAATTTAGTATATATTTGGTATAACATTAAAAATTGGTTTTGATTATAATTTACATTAATATTATCATACGGATACATTTCAGAATTTAAATATAATTTGATAGATTTTAAGTTACAATGATCAAATTTTGAGTTATCTAATTTTAAGCTGTCTTTCTATCGGTTTGAAAACCAATAATAATAAATCACGGTTTTTACGATGATAATGTTGTAGATAGGTCGAGAAAGACAAGAAGAAGTTGTAATTATAACAAAGTTCAATAGAATTTCTCATTTAACAAGTTGTATACTTCCCATCCAATCCCTCCGAATGAGGTGTCGTTATAAGTGATGATAGAAATCTTATGAATGTTGTAACATATCTGTAGCACACTTTGAGGATGAAAATTATGTACGAGATCACTGTATTATAGATTAGTTAAAAAATAAAAAAGAAGGATGCAGTTTTAAACAATTTATTAATATTATTACTAAATATAGGAATGTATAACTAAATCTAAACTTATAATTATATATATTTACATAAAGTAACTTAAAGTAAACATAGACTAAAAAGTACACTAGTTGGTGTGGAAGTGTGAGATCCACAACAAACAACCGTAGTTTATGTATTGAATAAACCCCTTTCCCTTCCAATCTCTCTGGCGAAGGTGGTCTTCGAAGTGTTAACAGAAGTCTACAGGACGCCTCCAGTCCTTGACCGTTAACAGTGTCATTTCTCTTTCGGTGGTGTAAAGCACATTTTTATGTAAAATGTAATAGTTTAACCCGTTAATGTTAGCTGAATCGCCAGTAATGGTTATGAAGTAATACATTTTGATTTTGTTATTAACGTAAAGTTCTAGAAGTGAAGAGGTCTTCTGCTGAACGAAGGGAAGGTGTGGATATTTATAGGAGTTTAAAGGAGTGGGGTATGAGTGGAGCGAAAAGATTTGGAGGAGGTGATGAAATTATAAACGTAAAATGACAGCTTGCAAAATTATTGATTGGTTGTAAGTAAAGTGAAATGTAAAGAGCGTGAATTCAAATTTGAATATGTAGACATAGGGGAACGGGTACAGGTTTAAGTTGTGCGCGACATCAGCGAATTTACGATGGAAAAATTGTTGATGTATGCGCATAACAAAAACCGTAGGTGTTCACCGTGAACGACAAATGATGTCTGTCTGTGATGAACTTATACATGTAAAATGATAGCTTACAGAATTATTGTTTGCCTGTAGTAAAACATAAATTAAAGCTGTATGTGTGTATGTGTGTATATGTACATATTAGCGGCAAAAGTAGCATGGAGCTAATGCTGCGTCTGCAAATCATATTTGCTATTTAAGCCGCTGTCACTTCGTAGCAGCATCACTTGCTCGGAAGGGTTTCCCGGTGTATCAGTTGTGCCTTTCAGGCATACTTTCGCATAAACTGTACGGAAGATAGAGGATTCTGTTATCAGTTATGTATTGACAACAGACCTCTCATTTTCTATCGTAGCTGTAGAGAATATAATCTCGATGTTGTAAACTGCTGCTGTCGATCTTGTCTCGTCAGGGGGAAAATTCATACCTCTGTGAAAAGACTGGTATAGTCAAAATTTAATCGTCACAAATCAATATCCTCTGTTCTAGAAGCTTCACAAGGTGAAATTATGTATTATACATAAAGCAGATACTATAAAATATTCGATGATTAACCCAAGTGTGTTTTCTATATATACCTTTTATATATATAACTATTAATCGAGTCAACGTTCATCGGTTCGTATGTAAATAACAAAACTGCAGCTCTCTTTATAAATCAATAGAATTCAATAAGCCATTTTTAACATTGTACCTAGTACCTAAATTATACGTTACTATAAAAGTATTTATATTATGCTGATGCAAACGTTAGCATCGACTGCTCTACATGTTTATACATAATATAATAATACTGAACAGTACTGATAGTACCGATGGGATGCGGGGGGGATCAGGAGAGTATCTATACGTAATTATTAATCGAGCCAACGTTCATCGGTTCATATGTATTGAAATTGTTTAAACAATAATAGTGTGTGTGTATGTTAGTTGTTGATTGTCTAGTAGCATTATAATCATGAATGACACACATTCACACACCGTTATGTATACATACAAGCATTTTATTTAGCGTATAAGAATAAATAACCTTGCCATATGTTTCTAGAAAATGTATATATGGTTATATTAGGTGTGGTGATACTTTGATTATTACAATTTATGATTGCATTTAAGCATGATATTCGGTAAAACTGTTGATAACCTAGAGTTATCCATTAGACATAACATGTTACACATAAATTTATTCATATTTCAATCGTTACAAATCAATATCCTGACTCCTCTGTTCTACAATCAGTTCTTACACTATCGAAAGCTATGTTATTAGAAGGTGGCGTGATATTTGGTAAAACTGCTGATAAAGTAGTTATCATTAAATTTCAGTAAAAAGTTTCAACGAAATAGATTTATGTATACCTTTACGTTTGTATTTGTAATTGTTGATCATATATTTAAAGCATTAGTTTTAATTTTTCACTTTAGTAATTGTTTACTCTCTAATAATAATGTAACGGTCATCAATTGTAAGAGCATTTCTTACAGATATACTTATTTCTTTGAAACTTTCATCATATGTAATCAAGTATGCATCAAAATAAGTCTAAAAAGTACTTATCCATTAGACATAACACAACTGTTACGTCACATTTGATTCATATTTCAATCGTTACAAATCAATATCCTCTCACTCACTCTTCTGTTCAAGAAGCTTTTCAAGACGAAATGTATTATACATAGAGTATATACTATAAAATATTCAAGTGTATATACCTTTAATTATTAATCGAGTCAATCGGTTCATCGAAATATTATTTAAACAATAAGCGTGTGTGTGTGTATTCATTGTCGGTTGTATAGATGCTAGATAAAATTGCATTGTAATCACACGCGTCGTTATATATACGTACAAGTATTTTCTTTAGCGTGTAGGTTGTACGATGTGGGGACGGAGTAATAAGATTGAAGATGTAAAGCGCGTGAATATCAATACATAGACATAGATGAACGGGTATAGGTTTAATTAAGAGGTGTGTGTAAAGTAGACAAGTATACGCGATATCAGCGAATTGCAAAGTTGTTGATGTATATATACAACTGTAGGTGTTCACCGTCGACGAGAAGTGATGTCTGTATTTGGTGAACTTACACATGATAACTTGTAAAATTATTGATAGGTATGAATGTTGTGGTAGGTTATCTCGAAAACAGAAGTTACAGTAGTGTATATATGTATATGTGTGAAGATATCCATGCATAAAACAAAAGTAACGTGGAGATAATACTGGTATAGGTTTAATTAAGACGTGTGCGTAAAGTATACATGTGTGTGCGATATCAGTGAATTGCAAAGTTGTTGACGTAACTGTCGGTATTCACCGTCGACGACAAGTGATGTCTGTATGTGATGAACATACACATTATAGCTTACAGAATTATTGGTAGGTATGAATGTTGTGGTATGTTATCTCGAAAACAAAAACTAAAGTAGTGTGTGTATATATATACATACTAGCAACAAAAGTAACATGCAGCTAATACTGCGTCTGCAATTCACATTTGCTCGATGTAGACGGAGTAAGATGGAAAGCGTGTGAATTTGAT
Organism: Agrilus mali; assembly: GCA_029378335.1. NCBI lineage: Eukaryota > Metazoa > Arthropoda > Insecta > Coleoptera > Buprestidae > Agrilus > Agrilus mali. The sequence continues at coordinate 16,362,139 of CM055660.1, forward strand.
ATAGCGGAACGGGTACAGGTTTAATTATGACGTGTGCGTAAAGTATGCATGTGTGTGTGCGACATCAGCGTCTTGCAAAGTTGTCGATGTATAGGTACTGAACGACAAGTGATGTTTGTCTATGTATGATGAACTTACACATGATAGCTTATTGTTTGGTAAAGCAGAGTATGTATGTGTGAAGGTATGTAACAAAAGTAACGTGGAGCTAATGCTGCGTCTGCAATTCATATTTGCTATTTAATCGACCACCTCGCTCTCTACAACACCATTCCACCTATTTCAACCGTTGTCACAGCATCGGAGGGCTTTCTCGACTTGAACCGTTTACGTCTAGATGTCACCCGACTACGTAGACGTGGTTAACTCTCTACTATAGTAGACATTTCAATCAACCGACAACGTCGAAAAGACGCAATCGTTGATAAAATGTACCCTCTACTGTAGTAGACATATGAATCATGACCTTGAACGACATTCTATCAATTGCAATTACGTCACAATTGTCAGAAATCACAACCCTCTCATCCTCTTAGCCAGAAACGGCCAACTACCCCTACTTATAATTATATATTCAATATTGTTTACACAAATTCGACAGACATGAATTAACAAATTTTTGTTTTACAACAGTAATATGACAGTAGACTAGATCAATTTATATATGAGTGTGACGTGCGTATTTGAATCTAACACTCCCCTCTCAAATCGTACGTCACTAGAATCTGTCAGTCTTTTCAGTCCTAATTTATTAACACATATTCCATGGTTTACACGAGCCAAGGGCTTCGTTAATACATCAGCTACCATTTCTTGTGTAGGTATATGCTGCACATCTACCAACTTGTCTTTAATTGTCCCTCTGATGAAGTGAAACTTAATATCGATGTATTTCGTTCGTTTATGGAACACTGGGTTGTTGACTATACATTCAACACCTCTATTATCAGTGAAAACTGTTATCTTACTGAGTTTCTTCAAACCCATCTCTATCAATAAGCTTCTCAGATGTATAGCTTCTTTGAGAGCTTCAGATAGACTAATTTACTCAGCCTCTGTTGTCGATAACGCGACTGTTTGTTGCTTCTGTGATCTCCAGGATAAAGCTGCGTTACTCAAGTTGAACACATAACCGGTGAACGAGCAGCGATCTGTGGGGTCACCTCCCCAATCAGCATCAGAATATCCGACCACAGCATCATTTGACTTGGTATAAACAAGTCCTAAATCCTTGGTTCCAGCAACGTATCTTAAAACTCTTTTTGCCTTGACAATATGCCACTTCTTAGGGCAACTGGTGAACTGTGCCAATCTTGTAACCGTATTGGAAATATCTGGTCTTGTAGACACTGATAGGTACATCAGAGCACCAATGAGTTCACGATATGGAAATTTCTCAGACGAATTTTCACTTGAACCTTCAGTTGTTGCCTCATAAAATTTCATTTCTGACGGTGTTGAGACGGAATTACATTTACTCATTCCAAACCGTTTCATGATTTCTAGGATATAGCTTATTTGGTTTAAAGTTATCTTATATTTGGATTGGTTTATTTCTAGTCCTCAACAGAACTTTGCTAATCCTAGATCTTTGATCTCAAACTTGGTTGCAAGACCCCTTTTGACTTCTTCTATCCATTTTACATTTTTAGAAGCAATTAGAATGTCATCAACATATAGTAACAGAAACACAACATCATTATTGCGATGAGCATAATATAGACATGGCTCACCAACAGTTGGAGTTAATCCTAGCTTCTTCAATCTCTCATCAATTGCTTCGTTCCATTGTCTTCCATCTTGACGAAGTCCATACAATGCCTTTCTGAGTTTACAAGCATCACCACCGGCCCTTACAGCTTTCAATAAATTGCTAGCCTTATGACTTATATTTTTGTCATCATTGTGGATGGTTTTCTGTAACATTTCCTCTAAGATATCAGGCATTTCCATTATAACTTCTTCGTCAAGTATACCATTTAGATAGGCAGTCACAATGATATGACTATTTATTTATATATGAAAGTTACCAAAGTTCAATATCTCCGATGCGGACACGAATAGTTGTGGCACCGTTGGTTTCCATCTCACTTCCGTCAGCAAGTTGAACGGTGTCGCTGCTACTGTTTATTTGGGAACAGTCTCTCAAGATACTGGTCTTCATAAAATTATGGGATACCCCGGTATCAATTAGGGCTTGGACAAGACGGTCTTCAACTTCCACGCGTATTTTTGGCATTGATATATTTTCCAGCATATTGACGCAGGCCCTTATTGCCTTGAACGAGTGGGTTGGGCAGGATTCCCCTCGGGCTTTCTCCAGTTTCCCGACGACGTAGGGCCCTGGCTTGATCGTCTTTCTTGGAAAATCGGACAGTCTCTATGGAAATGCCTTTCAGGACAAAAATGACATTTTGGCAACGTTTGTGGAGGTTGCGTCTTCGGAGTGTTGACAAATACCTTTGTCCCCTCTCGCTGGCGAACAGGTGCGGTGGCTGGAGTATTTGCGAGATCGCGGTCTAACGCTGAGGCTCTTTCGAGAAGTTCGGGTAAGGTCTGTGGTCTAGGAGCTCGTAGGAAAATACGAATGGAAGGCCGTAAAAGCTCTATTAGTAACTGGATCGACGACTCTTCTGTCTTCGTTGGTTCCAGCCGTTGTAGGAGCTGTAACTTGTTCAGGAGAAACAGCTCTGTGTCATCCTTGTTCCCCTGTTTTTGCCCGTACAGTTGAGCGGTTAGCGATGTTAGAACCTCTGGACTGTTATACTTTCCTAACAGCCTGCTTTCGAAATCCTCCCATCCCATCTTAAACTTCTCGTATGGTCTCCACCATATTGCTGCGTTTCCCTTAAGTTCATTGATAATAGAAGGAAGGCGGTTGTTATCCTCGACGTTGTATTTACAAAAATACCTTCGGCAATCGTTTAAGAACCCTTGGGGATCTACACTGGGATTGCCATTGAAAGATGGAGCTCGTGGTACTGTCTGCGTAGTGCTTAAGACTCGTTGTAGGAGGAGTTCCAACTGCGTCGTTGTAAATTGAACTAGATTTTCAGAATTGGGAGCCACTTGGTGTTTATGACGCACTCCAAGAAGTGCGGTGTCTTTCTCCAACTCGCCGCCAGACGTCTTGTTGCTTTTCCTTGGCATGATGACACAAAACGCGCACGATATGATTGCTTCTCAGGCACGGGTTCGGTCTATTACACTAATAGTTCTTGATCGCTGGCCCCACGTTCTGGGCGCCAATTGATATGACTATTTATTTATATATGAAATATAGCATGTACTTTGGCTATTATTTTTAATAAAAGTTCATTGAACGCGCAGCACAAAAAAAAGGACAGTTTCTAAGTAAACAATAAACAACCCTATTAACAAAAAATATATAACTGTTGTCACCGCAACCAACGCAAGTCTAGCGTTCGTGGAATAATCTTTTTTTTTGACTTGGTACAACAACAATATCAATTTGATGCACCTGTAGGCCATAACTAGCTGAGATAGCCATCAGCATACGTAGAGTTTGTAATCTCGCTACAGGGGCAAACGTTTGATGATAGTCTATTCCAAATCTCTGACTATACCCTTTTGCGACGATCCTTGCCTTGAAACGATTAATTGACCCATCTGACTGATATTTTTTAGTCAGAATAATACGAGAGCCAACCACATTTTGCCCTTCTTGGTACTTTACAATATCAAAGGTATCATTTTTGACTAGACTGGTGACTTCGGCTTCGATTGCACGTTCCCAGGCTTCCTTTTCATCTCCGTTCAAAGCCTCGTTTACTGATACTTCTGCCACACTAGCAAATATCTCACCATTTTCTCTTCCTTCATCATCAAACACATCATCATCACCAATCTCGCCACTTGGAAGGCCTTCTTCACCTGCTTGTGAAGGATGGAATATTTTTCTAGGTCGGCCTCTAAACCCTGTACGAGCTAATTTAGGTCTACCTCGAACCCTTGGTGGATGTTGATTCGCCGGCGGTGATTCTGGCGGTTGGGTTTGATTAAAAGAACTGCTGCTTGACTTACTTTTAGGGCTAATTAGTTGTCCATTGGTATCAGCAGTCTGTATAATGGTATGATGTTCAACATCTTCTGAGGTATCTTCACAATCTTCTTCTTTTTCATTCAAGAAATCTACAAGCTGTTCATCTTTAACTGAATCTGGAGTATTTTTTTATAAATTTGACATCTCGAGCAACCACAATCTTTCTTGCATTTGGTAACCACACTCGGAATCCATTTGCTTCACGAGGATATCCAACAAAAATACCTTTAGTTGATCTCGGAGCAAACTTATCTTTTGTTGGAAGTTTGTCTAACACATAAACTGGAGATCCAAAAATATGCAAGTTGGATAAATCAGGTTTTTCTCCTATCAACTTTTCATAAGGAGACATTCCACCAAGAGCAGACGTAGGTGATCTGTTACGAATATAACAAGCTGTGGCTACAGCTTCAGCCCAAAAAGTTTGTAGAAGTTGGGATTGAAGTAACAGACATCTTGCCATCTCAACAATGGTGCGATTAAAACGCTCTGCAACTCCATTTTGTTGTGGAGTATGTGGAACTGTAAGTCGATGTTGAATACCATATCTTTTAAGTAGCCTATCAAATTCAGTGCTACAGTATTCCTTGCCATTATCTGACTGGAGACATTTAATACTTTTTCCAGTCTGATTCTCCATATGATTTTTATACTGCTCAAATGCTGATATAACTCCATTCTTTCTGCCTAGAAGATATATTTCTGACCATCAAGAAGCATCGTCAATGAATGAGGCAAAATATTTAGCCTTATTCAGGGATTGCACTCGAGTTTTACCAACAACATCTGAATGCACAATCCTCAACAGATCGCTGCACGGTGATTTACTCTTCGTATATGGTAAACTAGTCATCTCTCCTCTAATACAGATATCACACTCAGGCATCTCAACTTTACCAGCATCTAAACCCATGGCATCTTTGATAATTTTGACCACATCCTTGAAATTTAAATGGCCTAGCTTCTCATGCCATTCTCGTAGATCATCTTGGTTGACATGAACAGATACCTTGGCAAACTGGGTGTTATGTGAAAGAAAGTAAAGATTATTCTTTCTAATTGCACTGAGTCTTATCCTACCTTCTTGATCCATAATTTTTGCTGAATCTTTGGTAAAAGTTACACTATGACCACTATCAGTAATTTTTGCGACTGATACTAAATTTGATCTTAAATCAGGAACAATTAACGTGTCTTTCAACTCGACCACCTTTGGATAACCTTCACGATTCATAGAAATTTTAACGTTGCCAGATCCTTGAACTTATGTAGATGAATTACTAGTACTCCCACAAGTGACTAGTACAACCACTATCCAAAATCCAAGGTTCATCTGATAGTGTACATTTTCTGTTGTTTTGAGAAGCAGCTCCAAAATACACGGCATATGACTCATCTGCTGCATTGGCTGCCTGATTCTTGGGACGTCTATTCGAATTGTTACCCTTCTGCCCTGTTCTTTACACTCAGGTGATTTGTGACCATACGCTCCACAATTATAACCGTATCCTACTTTGTTTTTTTGACTTGTTACCGTTCTTATTGAACTTCCTAAACTTTAATGTCTTAGGAGTATTTCTGGTAGCCATTGTTCCTGCTGCTTGCACTACGTCTTCATTGCTTTGAGTCTCAGCAAGCTCCAGTATTCTTGCTTTTAATACATCCGATGATGGCAACTCATCACGAGCTTCAATTGCTAATCTAAACTGCTCAAAGCTAGCAGGCAAACTATGAAGTAATGCAATTGACACAACATCTGGATAAAAGTTGATCTTCATTGCAGCTAATTTGTCCAAGGCACCAAAAAATCGACGAACATGTACTCTAATGTCGCCTCCCTCTTGAAGTTTAATGAATAATAAAGTTTTCAATAATTGTACCTTCTTCAAAGGCCCTTGAGGAGCAAAAACGGTTGCTAACTTAAGCCATACTTCTCTTGACGTCACACAATCACTAATATGATGTAGAATAGACAATAGGAGATGAAAAGGAAGCCTGGTAACGTGCAATCGAAGCCGAAGTCACCAGTCTATTCAAAAATGATACCTTTGATATTGTACCAAGAAGGGCAAAATGTGGTTGGCTCTCGTATTATTCTGAATAAGAAATATCAGTCAGATGGGTCAATTAACCGTTTCAAGGCAAGGATCGTCGCAAAAGGGTATAGTCAGAGATTTGGAATAGACTATCATCAAACGTTTGCCCCTGTAGCGAGATTACAAACTCTACGTATGCTGATGGCTATCTCAGCTAGTTATGGCCTACAGGTGCATCAAATTGATATTGTGACTGCCTATCTAAATGGTATACTTGACGAAGAAATTATAATGGAAATGCCGGATATCTTAGAGAAAATGTTACAGAAAATCATCCACAATGATGACAAAAATATAAGTCATAAGGCTAGCAATTTATTGAAAGCTATAAGGGCCGGTGGTGATGCTTGTAAACTCAGAAAGGCATTGTATGGACTTCGTCAAGGTGGAAGACAATGGAACGAAGCAATTGATGAGAGATTGAAGAAGCTAGGATTAACTCCAACTGTTGGTGAGCCATGTCTATATTATGCTCATCGCAATAATGATGTTGTGTTTCTGTTACTGTATGTTGATGACATTCTAATTGCTTCTAAAAATGTAAAATGGATAGAAGAAGTCAAAAGAGGTCTTGCAACCAAGTTTGAGATCAAAGATCTAGGATTAGCAAAGTTCTGTTGAGGACTAGAAATAAACCAATCCAAATATAAGATAACTTTAAACCAAAGAAGCTATATCCTAGAAATCATGAAACGGTTTGGAATGAGTAAATGTAATTCCGTCTCAACACCGTCAGAAATGAAATTTTATGAGGCAACAACTGAAGGTTCAAGTGAAAATTCGTCTAAGAAATTTCCATATCGTGAACTCATTGGTGCTCTGATGTACCTATCAGTGTCTACAAGACCAGATATTTCCAATACGGTTACAAGATTGGCACAGTTCACCAGTTGCCCTAAGAAGTGGCATATTGTCAAGGCAAAAAGAGTTTTAAGATACGTTGCTGGAACCAAGGATTTAGGACTTGTTTATACCAAGTCAAATGATGCTGTGGTCGGATATTCTGATGCTGATTGGGGAGGTTACCCCACAGATCGCTGCTCGTTCACCGGTAGTAGTTATTGTTGAGGGCTTGTACTAGCAAGTACTGTTATTTCTATTGCTGTTTCTGTCTAGCGTTAGTTTGTCATATAAATCTATTCTTCTCGCACCTATTGGCGAAAAGTTGTATGCTACTGCTAGCATGAACCGTTATCCTTTCCATGTCTTGTACGTCGACATACATACACACACACATAGGTAGAGTAGTAGTAGTAGCAGTAGCAAGGAATGAAGGAACGAAGGAGGGAAGGAGGGAGTGTTTTTTTCAGTGGTTGGAATACGTGAAGTTCGTTGGTCTCATGCTGTTTCTTTCTAACGTTAGCCTGTAGAGCGCAAAAGGTGTATGGTGGTTTTTGTCGGACCACGTGGGCCACTGTCTGAAAACGACATGATTACAACGACCGACGACGAGGACGACGAGGACGAGGACGAGACGATGACGACGACGACGACGACGACATAGCTAGGAACAGGTAACTAATTACCTCATTAAGTAGACGTACATATATATATATATATAGATAGGTAGTTATTTTGCCGACATGTGTTAATTGTTTTTCCGGTTCGGCCACCGCTACCGCCGTGCATGGAATTATGCAAACATAACAATAAATAAGTAATTAGGTAATTTGTTCGTTAAGAATACCAATGTCAATTAAAAATATTCTTTTATTCTTAAAAAAAATGTTAAATTACAACATTATTAGAGTGAATCCAACTGTTGTGAGAATTATCGAATCCCAGCCATTTTACATAAACTTGATCACCTTTTCTTCGCAAAATTTTTTCCACCAGGTACACATCGGGATGTTTCGCCTTTTGCAGCTCCTTATCGTAAAATCCTCCCTTTATATCGTTACCTGCTAAATCTTGTAAATAATAGACGATTGGGTTTGAAAATTTAATGTTAACCACTTTAAAAATTTCGTTGGACCAGTTTGGGGTATAACCTTTTGCTTCAAGCCTCTACAATAAATTCAGACAGTAGTTATTGTTGAGGGTTTGTACTAGCAAGTACTGTTATTTCTATTGCTGTTTCTGTCTAGCGTTAGTTTGTCATATAAATCTATTCTTCTCGCACCTATTGGCGAAAAGTTGTATGCTACTGCTAGCATGAACCGTTATCCTTTCCATGTCTTGTACGTCGACATACATACACACACACACATGGTAGAGTAGTAGTAGTAGCAGTAGCAAGGAATGAAGGAACGAAGGAGGGAAGGAGGGAGTGTTTTTTTTCAGTGGTTGGAATACGTGAAGTTCGTTGGTCTTATGCTGTTTCTTTCTAACGTTAGCCTGTAGAGCGCAAAAGGTGTATGATGGTTGTTGTCGGACCACGTGGGCCACTGTCTGAAAACGACATGATGACAACGACCGACGACGAGGACGAGGACGAGACGATGACGACGACGAGGACGAGGACGAGACGATGACAACGACGAGGACGAGGACGAGACGATGACGACGACGACATAGCAAGGAACAGGTAACTAATTACCTCATTAAGTAGACGTACATATGTAGATAGATAGGTAGTTATTTTGCCGACATGTGTTAATTGTTTTTCCGGTTCGGCCACCGCTACCGCCGTGCATGGAATTATGCAAACATAACAATAAATAAGTAATTAGGTAATTTGTTCGTTAAGAATACCAATGTCAATTAAAAACATTCTTTTAACATCATTAAAATATACATATTCTATAGATTTATCATTTAAATTCATCCATAGACCTTTACCCGAAGGATTTCTAACTGGAGTCGAAGTAGCTATGACATTGGCAGCGGCGGAAGGAAATAGAGGTCCGGTCATGAGTTTCTTGATTAGCTGATATTTTTTTCCTTTGTTTCCAGCTATTGGAGCGGTACTCTTGTAGCCAATTTTGTGAGCATTTGTTCTATACACTATATCTTTATATTTCGCTAAATCAGATTCCTTATAACCACTAGGCTCCTTTTTAAACAAAAGCTCCAATAATCCTCGGGAAAGCGTATAACGTATATTTTTTATGGTTATTTTGTTACTTCCAAACTTTATTTCGGAATCTCCGATAAAATATTTTTGTCTCTCTGGATTAAATCTTACACCGTATTGTGTATCGAAAATTCCTTTAGTATCATGATTTAGATATCTTATATAAGTTTGATGGTTATCTAATCGAACGAGGTCCATTATTTCCTTATAGATATCCCTATCTTTTTGCTTATCTCCGACAGGATTTTTTTTGAAAAGTAACTCATATAGTCCAGGCGTTCCGACAAATTTACGTCCCATTATTTCTAGATCTTTACCGATCACCTTCATTTCTTCATCGCCAATGTACAATTTGTTCTGAATCCAGTCATATCGAATATCATTTCTATTGTCATATTCTCCTTCAGTATCACTTAATATTCCTTCAATATAATATCTCGGTAATTATTCATAATCATCTAATATATCTTTAAAAGCTGGATCGTTTACGATTTTCTGTATTTCTTGTTTAGTATAATCAAATATCTTATCTTCTTCCTCTTCATTTATTGGAAGCATTGTAGAAAGATCGGAAGCGTTTGTCGAGGTATTTAATGAGGTTGGTAATGACGATGGTGATAATGATGGTGAGAATAAATCTGGTGCTATAAATGATTGTTCAACATCATCTTCTTCCTTTTTAATTTCTTGCTTAATTTTCGGTTTAGAAAACTGTATTTCTTCTTTTAATTTCATTAAAGGTTCCACTAAAGGTTTATAGGATTTCCGCAATAGATCTTCTTCTTCTATCGCGCCCTCTTTTAATGCTTGCAATTTTCGTTTTACATCTTTCCTCACCTTTACAAGTTCCTGTTTAATTTTTGAATCCATTACAGTGATGTAAGTACAAGAGTAATGCTCCTCACTCGTTTACTGCTCTTATATTACTCAGGGATATATCATAATGGTTATAAATATATATATTGATCAAAACCTTTACGATATCGACCGTTTTTAACATCACTATCTTTATAAATACTTAAAAACCCATATTTGTCATCCCAACAAACTTTGCAAATGGTTTTAAACATTTCAAATGACATGTCAGTATTGACATGATCTGAATAGACATGCTTAAGATTTAGCTCATCCTGTTTGAATAATATAATTAGGTTTGCATTATCGCGTATTAGATGTTTAGGAATATGAGTGTATGTTTGACAAAGATAAAAACAATCGACGTTGTGATGACGTCCCATACTAAAATAATCTCTGACTACATTCTGATTTTCGCAGGCAACATCGTCAAATATAAATATTGAATTAGATTTCGCATGTGATGGAGAAATGATATTCTCAGAGTCTTTGTAAGGGTAATAGCCAATGCCTTTTATTGGTTTAAAAAGCTTGTCTAGGTATTCATATTTTGGTTGAGTTAGCGATTTAGAGTATACGTATACATTCTCGAATCGAAGACCATTGGGATGTTCTAAAAGTGAAATTATAACATTTGTCTTCCCACAATTGGAAGGACCTGCAACAATTGATCGTATTGTTGACGGTAGTAGGGGTCCATGTCGGTATGCTTTTGGCACATCGTTTAAAATCACGGTTAGTAATAGGCAGCGCAGCTTTTTGTTGAACTATTCGCATGTTAATAAACTAATGAAAAATATGTTCAGTGTTTTCTATTTTATAAGATGGTAACCTCTGTAGGAATTGGTCTATTTGGACAGATACTTTGAAGGTGCAAATAAGAGAGAGAAAGAGAGCATGCGGAAAGTGCAACAAGGCGATAGTTTACTTAATAAACTAATTAATTCTTTACCATTTGAATTTCATATACCAGGCTATCGCTTTTGTGGGCCAGGTACAAGGTTAAACGAGAGGTTGGAAAGAGGGGACAAAGGAATAAATCCTTTGGATGAATCCTGCAAAGCTCACGATATTGCATACTCTGATTTTAAAAATCTAGAACAAAGACACAAAGCAGATAGTATTTTAGCTAGAGCAGCACTTAGACGAGTTCATTCATCGGATGCAAGTATTGGAGAACGTTTAGCTGCTCGAGCTGTTGCAACCGCTATGAATGTGAAAACAAAGTTAGGTATGGGAATTCAAAAAAGAAGAAAACGAACTAGTTCTATGAAAAAAAGAAAGGGTGGAAGAATAACTTTTCGAAAATTTATAACAAAAGCTGCGAATGTTCTAAAAAAGAAAAAGCCAGAAAATATCATTCGAGCAGCACGATTAGCAATGTCACAGTTAAATGCAAATCAGAAAAAATTAACCGATTCTCCAAGGATAATACCGGTTCCAAAAAGCGGTGGATTTCTTCCATTAATACCACTTTTCACTGGATTATCAGCTTTAGGTGCTTTATCCGGAGGAGCAGCCGGAATCGCTAAAGCTGTTAATGATGCTAAAGCAGCTCTAAAAAATTTTAGTGAATCTGAACGACATAATAAGGCTATGGAAGCAATTGTTCTTGGAAAAGGTCTTTTCCTGAAACCATATAAAAAAGGTTTGGGTCTTTATTTACCATACCAAAAAAAAAAAACTTCAACTTCCTAAATCTGCCTCAACGAGCATTAACCGATAAAGATTTACACAAGTATGTTAAAATGCTTCGAATTCCTTACTTTCGCGGAATATTCATGCGTGACAGTTTGCCTAGGAAAGTGCATGCCATCGAATGTGGAGTTGTAAATCATGATAAGAAAACGGGCACAGGTACGCATTGGACAGCATATAAAATTGAAACGGCAAAGCAGTTTATTTTGACAGCTTTGGAAATTTGCGACCACCTCCGGAAGTTGTCAAGTATTTAAATTCTTCTCAACATGCAAAATCTATTATAATTATGATCGCAAACAGATGTACAACTCATTCAACTGTGGTCATCTAGTATTAGAATTTTTACATAATATCATACCACCCTTACACTTTTAAAAAACGTTAGCAGACGATAACAGTTCCATTTGATCTAACGTTAACAGACCATCAACATGTATACGTTTAATTTAACCGATGTCAAATCAATATTGCAAGCTAATATTAGCCCTCCAATTGTTTTGGATGATAATTTTGAGTATTCGTTAGGTCTTGTCAACTTCGAAACGTACAATTCTATTCCAAATATAGATCAAAGCAATAACAAATTTTATGTTGGGGATAGAGTAATAACCATACCGGAAGGATCGTATGAGCTTGACGATATAAATCGTTATCTGCGTCGTCAATTAGGCGACCCGAGAGCCAAAGGCAGAGATGCTATATTTCTTAATATAACTGGCAACAATAACACTTTGCTTTCGGAAATTAAGTGTACAGAGCAAATTGATTTCACAAAAACGGATTCAATAGGACGACTGCTAGGATTTAAACCAAGAATTCTTGAAGCCAATAGTCATGAAGTATCTGATTATCCTGTAAATATTTTTAAAGTAAACGCAATATGCATCCATTGCAACCTTGTTTCTGGTTCATATAGAAACAATGAAGAAGCTCATTTCATTCATCAACTTTTCCCAAACGTTCCGCCAGGCTACAAAATAGTCGAAAATCCAACCAATGTTATTTACTTGCCTATAAATACGAAAATTATTGACTCCATAGTCATTAAAATAGTTGATCAAGACGGTGAGTTGGTTAATTTTCGTGGAGGGACCGTTACAGTAAGACTTCATTTGAAACGTCTCTCTCTATAATCTATGCACGTACATAAGTAGGTACCTAAAGCATAATGGTTTACCGTTACAAAAATTTTAACAAACGTAAGGAGATTTATAGGAAACCGGCATTATCACAATCGTTCAGTACAAAAGTAGAAGTGAAGCGATTAACACCTTCAAACGCACGCTTTTTAGAAGTTTAGGATATCAAGTTAAGAAGCTAAAACCATCATGCATTCTGAAATCTTGAATGTTACCGAACGTGCATTATTTGATTTATCTATAACCAATGCCGAAAAACATACTCATCAACCGTATACAAATACCACGTTTAAAAACAATGATGAAATCCGCATTCCAATTGAAAACGAAGATGTGTACACTTTACCATGGGATAGTCTTATATATGTTGAAGGAAAATTACTAAAAACCGATGGTACACCATCAGCAACCGCCAAATTTGTAAATAATGGAATTGCACATCTTTTCGATGAAATTCGTTACGAAATCGGTGGTAAAACTGTTGATCGCGTTCGAAATCCCGGAATAACTAGCACCATAAAAGGCTATGTATCTTACAATGTAAACGAGAGCTTGCGTCTTCAGAATGCTGGTTGGGCTCCCACTGATGAAACATTTTCGCCAATAGATCAAAGTGGAAATTTTAACGTATGCATTCCACTACGTCTGCTTTTAGGTTTCGCGGAAGATTTTCGAAAAATTCTTCTCAACATAAAACAAGAACTTATTTTAATAAGAAGTAGCATCGATACAAATGCTATAATAAATACAAATGCATCTGAAACTTTAAACGTAGTAATAAATAAAATTTATTGGAAAATTCCGCATATATCTGTAGCAGATGTAGAACGTCTTAAACTTTTAAAATACTTGCAAAGAAATCAACAAATGGAAATTAATTTCCGTAGCTGCGAGTTGCATGAGTATCCTTTACTGCCTCAAACAAACATTCACACATGGGCTGTGAAAACTACGTCACAACTTGAAAAGCCTCGTTTTGTGATAGTTGCATTTCAAACAGATAGAAATAATAAAGCTGAAAAAAATAAAGCCCAGTTTGATCATTGCGAACTTTATAATATTAAATTACATTTAGGCTCTTCTATGTATCCTTACGATAACCTTCATCTTGATTTAAGAATAACAAATTTTCTATATTATACGAAATGTATGCTCAATTTCAACAGTCTTATTACGGAACGGTTAGCGAACCGGTGTTGAAACCGTCAGATTTTAAGAAAATTGCTCCCTTATTTGTAATCGACTGCACACATCAAAGCGAAATTGTGAAAGCGGGCGCTATAGATGTACGTCTAGATTTTGAAACTAATGAAGCAATTCCGGCAAATACAGCTGCTTACTGCTTAATTCTTCATGATCGAATGGTTCGTTACAACCCCTCCACCAACATTGTTCAAGTATTGTAACTATTCTAGATGGAATTCATAGTGGATGTGCAAGGTTTTAAGGCAGAGGGTAATGCCTTCATATTTAAGGAATTTGCTTTCAGTAAAATAAGCAGTGAAGAAAAAATTGTATGGTATTTACTGTCCCCGCCATTTCCTTGGTCGCAACTTACAGCCCATTATAGAAGTCAGAATGGATGGCTTACTAGAAATTATCATGGAATCGAATGGAATATTGGACTGCACAGTTATTACGAGACAATAGGTGAAATAGGGAAAATTTTAAGTGATTGTACGACTATTTATGTCAAAGGTTTGGAGAAACGAAGATGGTTATCACAAGAATTTCCCTATCTACAGAACATTATAAACTTGGAAGATTTAAAATGTCCATCTCTAACAAAACTCTTTGCAGATTATAAAGTCGCTACTACATCACTATGCATCTACCACCACCACCACCAAAATTCGAACTATAATTGTGCATTAGAAAACGTTTTTGTTCTAAGAAGTTGGTTATTAAAAGACTTTACATGTATAGATAATGATTAAAAATATAATTTTTTTACTTCATCTCGTTTCTACTTTATTAGTAATAGGAAACAAAATGAACAATTAAACAATGAATCGAATTAATGACGTCCACTTCTCCTTCTCCTCCATCTACTCTTCAATCTGTCAAAGAACTATTATAGAATTGTTTAGTATGTTTGTACCATTGGACGAGAAAACATGTCTGATTGTTACTACTATATTACTATAAAGTTTTACAAAAATAGTGTGCTGATTGTAAGCAAAACGCTCGAAGCTAATGGTTTAGTAAACGTTTTTGAAAAATTTGATGTCTCTGCATATGATCAAATAGAAATATTGGGTAATTATTTCAATCATCATCTGGCCACAACTGATTCATCTGCTAATAATTGCAACAGCAGCAGTAGCGATAGTGACGAGTTTATTTATTTCCACAATTAAAATTATCTACAAGAATGGATCCAATTTCCTATACAACTTATGAAAGCAAAATTAATATTTTGAAAAAGGAACTTTACTATGCATTACTTCAAAATAATGAACAGATAGCCAAAAATATTTTTATGCAATTAGGATTTCAAGTGCCCTTCGAAGCCTTCACATGGATTACAAAGACTGTTCCATCTCTATCATTGCTGGATTTGTTATTTCATCGTCAAATTATATGTGATGATTTTATACAATCTTTTTTGAATAATGTTCCAGGTGATTTAAACTTTTTAAGTGTATTCGATGTATTGAGTGTTTTAACTGAAATGAAGGAAACGATGACTTTGTGCATGATATATTTTTTAATCAAGATCTCCTTTCAAACTATAATCCTTGCAATTTAGAAAAATTTCCCATAAGTAATATTAAGAAAAACTATAAAAATGTATTAGTATGTTTGGATGATATCATACTAGAAACTGCTTATTATGCACAACCGAAACTATTGTACTATATAATACAAATTATGAATGCCAATAAACTGGTTTATAAATTTGAACCATTGCATAATGGAAGACAGAAAGCAGTGTTTCAGTGGCTTGTTGGTAATTTAGAAAAAGCGAAAAAAGGACTGCCAGTAGGTTGGCAAGATGATGATGATGATGACAAAAGATTAGATTCTACAAAATTACCATCAATTTATTCTAATGACTATAAAAATGTTTTCAATATTTTGCAAGAATAATGTAATACTTTTTTGTATGCATAACAATAATAATAAAATACTCATATAAATAAGATTTTCTTTATTTTAAAATATCCTACAAATCTTTGATTTGTAATTCTTTATAAATATTATCAAATAGATAGCAGCATTGTTCGTTTTTCTCTGTAGAAGGCGGAGGCGGAGGCGGTTGCAGCGATGGCGGTGAAAATCGTAGTGGTGGTGGTGGTGGTATTAATGCATGATTCTTTCTCGTTTCTATTTCCTTGTTTTTTTCTCCCATTTTCAATTACTTTTCCTTCTTTTTTTCGGTTCTTTAAAAATATCTCTTCTTTTCTGCACTTCTAACGCTAACGCTTTTCCTGTATGGTAAATTTCTTCATTATTACCATTAGAATCGCAGTTTTTTGGATAATTTAAAATTTCAGATAGCGGACAAGCTACAATATTGAACAAATCACTATCAAACACGTCAGTGCTTGTTCTCCATTTTTCTTCTAAATTTGCAATACTGCTGTGCCAATCCTCAGTCGCTTGCACAACATTTGCCAGTTGAATTAATTCAAATGCTGAAAGAACTTTGATTTTATTTCCCGGTTTTAACTGTACAACTGCCATTTTAGGTTCTAAAGTAAAAACTAACGTATTTGTTTCGACAACTACTCTTTAAATAACTTTTTACCACTATTATCGTCCTTTTCTCCTTCTACTCCTCTTTTTCCCCTCCTCCTCCTCCTAGGCCTTAAGGTCATTAACATACAAATAAAACACATCTAGCCAAGTGTTTTAGATTAGTATATTCAAGTATATTTAATGTCATTTTTTCATTAGAGTAGTTTACAAAAATAATTAACATAACCTAACTGTCCTTATCAGAATTTTTTTTAAATTTGTTGGTTCACCTTTGTGGTAGTAAATACTCAAATTATCCTAAATCGACCTTCACCTGTCGATCATATCATGTTTGCACAGAAAACATTCTTACAATAGGATACACATTTAATGGAACTGTTGGTTTAAACTCTAGCGAACCGGCTGTATTGAATTATTTTAAAAAGGCTAAACTTAAATTAAAATACTTAAATAATTAAATGACATTGGTGTTTGTAATACATAAATCATTAAAACAACCTAACTTAAATTATTATTACAAGTAATTTTGTAGTGTCCCCACGCTAAAGTCTTGTACGTTTCTGGTAAATGGAAACGTTTATCGTCATCCGCAGACAAAGCTATTTTGTTAATGCATTGAGAATAAATTATATGTTTTAAAGACCTAAATACATTTTGTCGCTTCAGTACTATCTCGTTTTCATTTAATACATATTTAAAATCTTTTTCCGTTAATGACTTAATAACATTCTTTTTAACACCTTTAGCCTTTTTCATTACCAAACTTCCTTCTATATTTACTTCATACATTTTAGCTTTTAGCCCAACAAATTCCCAAATAATCTTACCACAAACTTCGTCTTTCATAAGTGCTGGAATGGCTTTGTTTACCAAAGGAATTTCAAAAATATTATCGGTAGAATAATTTGAAGTATCAAATCTATGTAAATTATCCTTCATATCGTTATAAACATTATCCGTTTTCTATGAAATACAACAAACTATCAGTATCTGTATATAAAAGTGATGCTTTAGAACCATATTTTTTTTTTTGTAAAGTTATAGTGAAATTCGTACATTACAAATTTAGCAATTTCCAGTACTGCAAAGCCAGCGTAAATTGGTTTATCATAATAGATTTGAGACTTTAACAATTGTACTGCTGCAAAATTTTCATCAAAAATTGATATACTGTGAAAATTCGGTTTCGAAACTAACTTTTCAACTCCTTTTTTATGACCCAAATTTTCCCATGAATTGACTAAATGAACGTTGACCCTTTTTTCTATATTTTCGATACACTTTCCATAGTTTGCATTATTTATTAATTTGTACATATCTTTTTCAAATGCGTTTGCAGCACTTTGTCTTAGGCGAGTATTAAAATCGATAAATGGTTTCAATCCAAGCACATTGCTTGAACGTAAGGATTCTATGAATTTTCAATAACTCTAAACCATTTTTAATACATTGCTTAAGTGTTTTGATATGAATAACATAATTTTGCTTATCGAAAAAGGTTTGCAATAATTTTTTACATTTTGAATTTGAAGGTTTCATTTTTTCAATACACATTGAAAAATCATTGTGAGAATCATGCAAATGTTTTGGATAATGAATATCGACTTCCAAAACATATCCTTGATCATCAGAATCATTATATTCATTCAGGTTAAATGAATCGATTTCATTTTGTGAAAGCCATCGAAATCCTGATATAGGTAGTTTTTCCGAAAGCGCATATCCATATAAATTATTCGCATCCCAATACATTATGAAAGATGTTGCATGTGAATTATTGTACTTAGACGGAATATATTTATTATTGGCTTGTGCGAAACGTTGAACCACTCCAGCATAACCGCCTCGGATATTTCGTTGGAAAAAGTGTATCATTGAACAATCAGTTAACAACTCCAACTGTACATTAGTAAATTTCAGAATTGCCTGCCATGACAAGCCAGGTAAACTATAAAAATGGGCTGGATCTAATTGGTATGTATTCAAACATAAATTTCGGAAATTTTCGAAAACATCACATAATAACATTACGTCTACTTTTAAATAAAGATCACTGTATTCACCTAAATTTTTACATGAAAATTTATGCCAAATATCGTTTGCTCTTTGATAGTCCTCATCAGAAATTGAAGTATCTTGCATTGTATCGTAAAAATCTATCTTTGAAGGTAAACAATCGTTATTTAATTTTTCCAGCGAATCTAAATAATTGTATGGGAAAACACCCTTTTGACGCATTAATCTAAATTCTTCATGATTTGGAAAAAATTTTCTTAATTCTATAATTTTTTCATCCGATAAATTTGCGGCGAGTGTCTCCAATTTTCGATTCATAAATCGATAAGAATCTACAAAACGTAAACTTATGTAAATGTTCTCATTATTTTTTCAATCAACTAAAATTTTCTTTGTAAATGAAATATACTTCTCTTTATTCACCGGAATGACATTCATTGGTTCTTCATCTTCGGCAAACTCACGTATAAAAAGGTGACAATCATAATTACTAAAATATGAAAGAAAACCGGGATAAAGTTTACCGTTTTTACTTTTAAATTACAGGAATTATGACAACAGCCTCTATAGTTGCCGCTGAGGTGACAGTGATCTTTAATTTTATCTGAACCTAAATCTCCATTGCATAAATAACAGTTTTTTGCCGATGCGAAATTTTGCAAATCCTCATCAGCTAATTCTTTTAGAGGGATGATATTTTTTAAGTATGTATGGTATATAAGTAAAGCTTCATTTTTTATCATATTACAGAAAACTTTTGCACAATTTTCTCCACGAAACGAATAAAATTTCGAAAGTGAATCATCATAACAACATTTAACGTAAAAGGCAAAACTAAATGGCTTATGAATATGGGTAGATACTGTTTTAGTATCCATCGATTCTGAAGATTGAATTGGAACTAGCAAAGATTCAAAATCGGCATATATAACAAAAGGAACTTTAATTTGCTTTTCTATTTGTTTAAATTTTAAAATATTGTTTCCAACTGAAGGTAAAATGGTTACACATTTCGCACAGTCCTGATGCATATGATCAGCTAAAAGCTTTTCACTACCAAAATATTGCAAGCAACCATCACAAATATATTTAGCAGTTTTTCTCTTACTTAACTGCTTTGAAATAAGACGACTTAAATTTTTTATATAACAGTAATGTTGTTTATTTTCCTCTTCGAGGTATAATAAGTTAATATGGTTTAATTTTCTACATTGAGAAAAATAATATGGTCCTACAATTATTGTTCTTTCTTTTTGTTTTTCGAGACCAAAAACATTTATACTTATATTAGGATTCAATTTTTCAAACAACTTAATGTTAGATAAAATCATTGGAAAGGTCATACCTGTTAAATTTAGCTTTGAAAGATATTTCATATAACTTGATACTTGATTTACACGATATCTGGCGGGGTATAGAGCGGAAAGAACTGCCCAGACGAAACACATATTATCATCATTTTTAACGTTAATAACAGCCTTTTTGCGCTCAATGTCCAACGGAAGTTTTACATAGGTGGAACCTTTCAGCGGATTGTATTTCACCAAATTGACTTCCAAAAATAAAAGTTCCTGAAGGGTGTATCCACTATCACGTTCCTTAAAACAAACGTAAGCATATTAATAGTATGATTATTATTAAACTAGACTAGTTTTGATTTACCTGAAATTCCTCAAGCTTTTTCTTTAGATTTGTAGTTAAATTTTCAATTATTTCATTAATGTTGACAGATTTATCTACAACTTGGTATGGTACCAGAAAAGATTTTACTTCCAAGATAGGTTCTCGATCTTCATCTGAATTTACTGCTGCAGGCTTCAGAAAACTTCCATAAAGTTCGAAATTTACTTTCAATATGGTAAAATCCTTAAGTGTTTTGGTTACAATGGTCATAATTTCATTCAGTATGTTATCAATGAAGTATTCTATTAATAAGTTACTATAATCGTTTATAGGTAGATTGGCAAATTTTGTATTAGGCATCAAACGATAGGAAATCACTTTTCGATCGAATGCTGACGATACCTTATGCACATTAGAACCAAGAGTAGCATCATGTTCCAAACATTTATTTTTGTGGTTAATAGATTTAAGGTGTGCAGAATAATTTATGGATTGAAGTGTACATTTGCAAATATCACATGTTGTCAGCTTAATTCTTTTTGCTGGAGGTTCCATCATACTGTTGCTAGTACTCGGTAGCGAAACTAATTGTTCATTCAAATGTTGAAACCTATGTATTTATAGCAAGTTATTTTTTACTAACACGTCACGCATATATACGGAAGTATACTTCTTATTAAAAAAAGGAATGTAATTGTTCACTTAAATATTTAAAGCCATGTATAGTTCGTTGAATAATTTTACTAACACACTCACATATATAAAGAATACTGGACTAAACACTACCTACTTAACGAAAAAATGACTTTAAAATGTCTTACTTAAGTTTCTCTATACTAATGTCACATGTTTCTGCCCCATTTGATAGTTTTTTCACACCTTTGAAAATAAGGCCTGTGTCCGCGAATTCGCCAAATTTATCGTCAGGTATCATGTTTGTCCATCGTTGAGGCAAAAAACACTCAAACTCTCCTAGGTCGACCTTCACCTGTCGACCAAATCTGGTTTGGACACTAAACACTCTTAGAATTGGATACACTTTACCAATTGTTAAGGATTTTAATGACACTGTTTGTTTAAATTCTAGAGAACCGGCTGCATTCAGTTGTTTTAGGAAATCCATAGTTAAATAATAATAAAATAAGACTTTAAAAAGGCTAAACTTCAGTTGAAATACTTTGATTTCTAAATAAATGACTTTGGTGTTTGCAACATTATTTATAACTGTTCTCCCTCTTCAACTAATATTTGCATTTAATGAAAGAAAACTTATATGCTATTGGTTAGGATAATGATGGTGGTGGTACTGATGGTGTTGGTAATAGTTTCTGCTGGTAGTGGAAAGTATATTCCGTACATTTACCTAACAGTTAATCGCGTTTGTCAACTCATCCCTATCAGAAATGGATTTGATTCCAAAATAAGACAATTATTTTTTTGTAAAAGATAGACAATTAATGAACTGTAAAACTTATTTTTCCAAATTTAGTCCTTCTAATCATTATACTAATTGTTTTTTAAATAACATGTATCGTTCGAAGATTTATACTTTAAACGATATTCCTAATGAAAATTCATATAGAATTATTTTAACTTCAGATCAGAAACCTGTTTATTTAGTAAAAAGTTTAAGTGCATTGTGTTTGGAAGTAACTTTTAACAATTATTATAGACAAATTATACGGGATGAGTTTACTATTCCGTTAACCGTGCGAGGATTGGAAAAACATAAATTTCGTGTTGAAGTGTTAGGGCCTTGGCTAATGAAAATGCCGAAAAATCATTTGTCAACGTTTGAACTCCAATCGTTTCTAAAAAAAGAGTGCCGGCTACTTAACATTGAAGTGATGTCGACAGAGAAAAACTTTAAAATAATTATTGATAGTGACAATGCCACTTATTCATCGTCTACCTCTACATCATACGTATACTATGTATAATATTGTTGGTGAAGAGAGCATTGTCTACAGGTAAGCAAACGCAAATTATATACACAACTATGACATTTTCTCATGCATTTGGTTAATTAAAATTTGTTTCAGTCTTGTATGCTACTAATTATAGAAAAATATTACCAGTCACTAACAACCTCATATAGGTAAGTGATATATATTTTTCATTAAAATTGCATCCTGCCAATTATAACGTTTTCTCATGCATTTGCTTAATTAAAACTTCTTTCAATCTTGTATGCTACTAAGTATTGAAATATATTACCAGCCACTAACAACCTCGTATAGGTAGGTTATATATCTTTGTCATTATAACATTTTCTCATGCATTTGGTTAATTAATACTGGTTTCAATCTTGTATACTACTAAGTATCAGTCACTGACATCTTGCTGTAAGTAGGTAATTAATCTTTTTAATTTTAATTTTTAATTAAATAACTACCTATCTATCTACATATGTACGTCTACTTAATGAGGTAATTAGTTACCTGTTCCTTGCTATGTCGTCGTCGTCGTCGTCGTCATCGTCTCGTCCTCGTCCTCGTCGTCCTCGTCGTCGGTCGTTGTAATCATGTCGTTTTCAGACAGTGGCCCACGTGGTCCGACAACAACCATCATACACCTTTTGCGCTCTACAGGCTAACGTTAGAAAGAAACAGCATGAGACCAACGAACTTCACGTATTCCAACCACTGAAAAAAACACTCCCTCCTTCCCTCCTTCGTTCCTTCATTCCTTGCTACTGCTACTACTACTACTCTACCTATGTGTGTGTGTATGTATGTCGACGTACAAGACATGGAAAGGATAACGGTTCATGCTAGCAGTAGCATACAACTTTTCGCCAATAGGTGCGAGAAGAATAGATTTATATGACAAACTAACGCTAGACAGAAACAGCAATAGAAATAACAGTACTTGCTAGTACAAGCCCTCAACAATAACTACTACCGGTTATGTGTTCAACTTGAGTAACGCAGCTATATCCAGGAGATCACAGAAGCAACAAACAGTCGCGTTATCGACAACAGAGGCTGAGTAAATTAGTCTATCTGAAGCTCTCAAAGAAGCTATACATCTGAGAAGCTTATTGATAGAGATGGGTTTGAAGAAACTCAGTAAGATAACAGTTTTCACTGATAATAGAGGTGTTGAATGTATAGCCAACAACCCAGTGTTCCATAAACGAACGAAACACATCGATATTAAGTTTCACTTCATCAGAGGGACAATTAAAGACAAGTTGGTAGATGTGCAGCATATACCTACACAAGAAATGGTAGCGGATGTATTAACGAAGCCCTTGGCTCGTGTAAACCATGGAATATGTGTTAATAAATTAGGACTGAAAAGACTGACAGATTCTAGTGACGTACGATTTGAGAGGGGAGTGTTAGATTCAAATCTGTCAGTCAAATACGCACGTCACACTCATATATAAATTAATCTGGTCTTCTGTCATATTACTGTCGTAAAACAAAATTTGTTAATTCATGTCTGTCGAATTTGTGTAAACAATATTGAATATATAATTATACCATCATCTAATAATTTCTTATTAACAACGATATATCCTTTCACTGGAAAATATATCTTAACAGTATTGGTGAGCCTCTGTTGAGTTGGTTGAAAAGTTACTTATGTAATAGATCGCAGTATGTAATGCTTAACAACTGCAAATCTAGGTTGATAAAGGTACCGTCTGGTGTTCCGCAAGGTTCCTACTTGGTGCCCCTTCTTTTTAATTTATTTATAAATGATTAGCCGACATGTTTGAACTACTCATCAGTCTTGTTGTGTACCGATGATGCAACAATCTCCAAAAACATTGTCAACAGTATTGTAGTGGAACAATTACAAGTGGATGTAGATAGTTTGATTGAATTGTGCAAAATTAATTTACTAAATCTTAATTACAAAAAATGTTCAGTAATCTCGTTTACTAGAAGAAAAAAATACACTATGGGACCTGAGCAATTGAAACGTGTTAATAATGTTAAGGATCTGGGGGTCCTCTTAGAATCTAAACTTTACATTAATGAGCAAATTAATACTATGTCCTCCAAAGCAATGCGTATGTGGGGTTTCGTGAGTAGAAACACGTCCAACTTTTCTAATGTCGACACTCTTCTTATTTTGTACAAATCTCTCGTACGTCCAAATTTAGAGTATTGTTCTGTTGTGTGGTCACCTTTTACGCATGAGCAAATTAAACTTGTAGAGAAACCGCAACACAATTTCATGCGTTACGCAGCCTACCGTAGCGGCCATGCAATGTCACGGGTTGATCACGATTACACTAACATCTTAAATCGACTTAACTTGCAAACCCTACAAGAAAGAAGAATTATTTTTGATCTTACTTTTTTACTTAAAATTATAAATATTCTTCTAGATACTCGTTTCTTAAAATCTCAAATTACATATAGAGTTAGTACAGTCAACACGAGAAACTTCGATTTGTTTTATTTGCCGTATACTAGAACTGATTTAGGTTCTAACGATACATTCAAAAGACTGATGCGTATGGGCAATATTGTCTCAAACCATGTCAACTTCCTCGATGGCGATAGTGTCAAATTCATTAGAACACTCAACAATTTAAATATAGCTGAGCTTTGAATTGTAATTGGTCGGTTTGTTTATTCTTATATAATTTTATTTTATTTTATTATCTCTGTAAATCAAGGATATATCCCGTATAAATAAATAAATAAATAAATAAATAAAATAAATAAGTAAATAAATAGCATTGATCTCTGCACGAGAAAGGGCGCCGCCGGCGACATAATTTTATTTACCTTTTATATGTTTTATCTTAAAGTTATATCATTAGAGTTTGATTTTCCATTTACGCACGAGCTTGTCTTCGTCATAGATAGTCTTCGTTGTTCGTTCTGTTTCATTTCCACACATACAATATATATACCTAGGTATATATAATGGATATTACGTGAATCATACGCGATTCATATGAAGACCATCATATTTGTATTTTTATATAGCGTCCGCGCCAACCTTCACTACCGCTTCCTTAGCGCAGACCACGAAAATAGGTCAACTTTCCCCAGAGAAGAATTCTAATCATCGCTGGCGCGACATCGAAACCTATAGTTCGACGATGTCCAACAACGATAAGTCGATAGAATACAAATATTTTATGACACTAATAAATTGTGTGAGCGTTTAAAGTTATTGACTGCTTCTCAATAACATTGTACCGATGGCAAAGTTGTTGACGTATGCGTATAACAAAAAAAGTGATGTCTGTCTGGGTATGTGTATGATGAACTTACACACGTAAAATGATAGCTTACAGAATTATTCTTTGGTTGCAGTAAAACAAAAGTTAAAGTAGTGTGTATGTGTGTATACATATTAGCAACAAAAGTAGGTGTTCAACGTGGAGCTAATGCTGCGTCTGCAAACCATATTTGCTATTTAAACCGCTGTCACTTCGTAACAGCATCACTTCCTCGGAAGGGTTTCCCGACTTAACATGGACATTTCCTGTGTATCAGTTGTGCTTACGCCTTTCAGACAGACAACTTTGTGTAACGCCCTCCGACTACAATGTGTGTGTCGACGTCTTCGCATAAACTGTACGGAAGATAGAGGATTCTGTTGTCAACTATGTATTGACAACAGACCTTTGCTTTTCTGTCACAGCTGTAGAGAATATAATCTCGATGTTGTGAACTGCTGCTGTCGATCTTGTCGTCAGGGGGAAAACTCATACCTCTGCGAAACGACTGGCATGGTTTATGAGATCGCAGATATACATACTCTCTACTGTTTACTTTGTAGTACAGCTCAGCAAAGGCGTCGAATATTTATGTTTATTATGATGCAATCACCCTTGTAAAGAGTTGTTATTTATAATGGATTTTATGTGCCCTTATGTAAAAAAAATGTATATATGTAAATAATGGTGAATGTGTATAATGTATATTATGTTTCTATGTTAAACTTAACAAACTAATTTGGGTTACATTTGCCTAAATGGCCATGTGTTTACGTTACGAGGCGAACGATCGACAAGAGGAGAAACGACCCTTCGTCGACGTGAGAAAAGAAAGAAAAAGAATAAGTATTAGTTGCAGATGTGTTATGCGTATCGAGGTGACAAGTGTTGTTTTGGTTGTTTTAGTAAACTTTATATTGGTGGACTTTTATAAACTGTTTGTGTTTGTTAACGTGCATTTACCTGAAATCAGGGTGAGTTATTCACTGAGTACTTCAAGCATGCTTAGTAATTATGATATTGATAATTTTGTACAATGATGTTGTTTGGTAATTAATTGATTAAAAAGTTACCTACCTAGACTGTTAAGCTGCTGTGACACAGTCATTATTTAGGGGCTGAGGTTTTAAAGCGCTGCGGTGCAATGGGGACTGTGGGCTGCGGTCGTACAGTTATCTAACCCATTAATGACCTCAGTCCAGTTTGGGCAGAAAAGTCTGTCTTGCAGAGGTAGTGCGGGAATAGAGTGTTTGCCCTTTCCCAAGATCAGGGTGATACAGCATCATATATGTAAAGTAGATGATAACTGTAATTTGGCTGCGGTCAAAGCATTATCTTCATATCTTTGTTTATATTGCAATATGGCCATATATATACAGTACGATGCATGATAAATGTTAAGTAAAGGTGTGCTTGAGTGCTCACATGTGTTTTTCTATATTTTGATAAAGGTGCTGAGACGTTGGTTGCAGTGCAATCACTAAAGAGCGAGACATTGTATCTGTGGTGTTGACACCTTGTGATTAAAAAGTGATATTCATTCATTAGTTTGGTCAATAACAATAAAAGATCACGATGTGTTCAAACAACGCTTGACCATTGTCCTGACTGATGATATCTCATATCTCAATTGTTCACGCCCTTTTCGATAATCCGTTGTGATTTTACGTAACTGTATGTACTTGATATTGTACATAGAATGGTATATAGCCGACAGTTAAATACTCAATACATACTTATCACGAATCGACGATATATATCCTCCTATAAATATATATATATCCTATATATTCTTACACCCTTTACGTAGCTATCCATTTCAATACCTTCCTTTCCCCTTTCCCCTTCCCTTTCCTTTTTAAACATTGACCCAATTTCCGTTAAAATACAACAACTGTTACGTCACAATTATTTCAAATTTAATCGATACAAATCAATATCCTCTCAATCCTCTGTTCCAGAAACTTCACAAGGCGAAATGTATATGTTAGGAGCATACCCCGAAATCGGCCTACGGCCGAAATAAACATTCATATCTACGTGTGGATATGACAGTTTTGCCACACCTAGGTATGGATGGTTTTTTCTCGTCCATACCTAGGTGTGGTAAAAATGCAACGTCCATACCTAGGTGTGGCATTTTGACCATTGCCAAACCCCGTTTTAGGTACAAAAAATGATATTATTACTATTAGTTATTTGTTCATTGCAAACATCACACGATTTATCGCGTAATATACATACAGTAAACAAACACTTTCTAATGTGTGTATAAAGTAAAATGTAAATAAATTTAACCGTTGTGCTTACGTATCGATCAGTCTCATTCGAACTTTTACTTGTTACACATCGCAGCAACAATTAATTTGATACAATGGAAAAAAAAGTTTGTTTGAAGAAAAATTAACATCAATTATCAGTAAAAATAAAAGTGTGGGATATTATTTCGGAAATGAAGAATACGCTGCAACATTAAACGAAGTAAAACAAGCGAAAGCAATTAAGAGTAAAGGATTAGCATTGAATTCTAAGCAGTATCGTCGTTTAAAAAGATACGACATAATGAAA